>PVHX01011882.1:0-24455 GCA_004024805.1 Geosciurus inauris
TATTTCAGTTAGTGCAACAGTTTATATAGGGTCCTCGGACCAATCATGGCCCTGAGGTTAGGTTACAGCCAATAGGGTATTGATCCATGTCAGGCGCGCAGCCAATCAGCATGGGATGAGAAAAGGAGAGCCACTGAAGGCAGCCAATCAGCATGGGATGAGAAAAGGAGAGGCACTGAAGGCAGCCAATCAGCATGGGATGAGAAAAGGAGAGGCACTGAAGGCAGCCAATCAGCATGGGATGAGAAAAGGAGAGCCACTGAAGGCAGCCAATCAGCATGGGGTAAAGAGGAGGGGAAACATTCAAAGTAACCAATCAGCATAGGGCAAAGGAAAGGGGAGGGGAGGCATTGAAGGCATGGAGAGAGCTCTTATATAGTGCCTGTGTCAAAAACCCAGAGAGAAAAGAACAAAAAACCTCAGTATAAACCGAATCCCTTTCTAACTGGTGAGTGAGCTGGGAGGAGAGTCCTGCCCCCATCAAGTCCCGGCTGAGACCACAGCCCCCGACTCTGGAGCAGAGCCCCCAGGGAGCCCTGTTTGTGATCAGTGCTGGGTTGGAGAGGCTCCTGGTTAGGAGGCTCCCCGTCCTGCAGGAGGCCCAAGGTCCTCACAGGCATTGTAAACAGGGAGGCAAGGGTCTGAGTCAGAGGGGGAGAGGGCATTATGGTAGGAGAGTCTCCACAAAGAGAAAATGAGAGAAGGGCAGGGCCATGTGGAGGGAGGGGCACAAGGTCCCTACAGCACTGTAGTCACCCGGATTTTAGGACTTCTGAACTCTTAAACTGTTGGGGAATAAGCCTGTGTGGTTTGAAGCCACTAGACCTGTGGCGATTCTTGAGAGTAGCAGTAGGAACTACTACCACCTGCTTCCAGGACAACTCGAGAGTTTCAATTCACCAAGGTCTCTGTCTGACTGAAGGGTGAGGAATCTGTACATTTGACTTTTTCTTTTCTGGCTTAAAAATCAAATTTCATTCCAATTATCAAAAAAAAAAAAAAAGTATATTAACAACTCTAAACAGTTAAGAGATTTCAAGTTAGCTTATATAGTCACATAACTCAAAACTGCAAATAAAAAAAGTTGTGTACTTAACTACTTTTGATAATGAAACTTTCAAAGAGGAAACAGACCCCACACTATTTGGGAGCTAGTTAGGCAAGCAAATATGCATTAAGCAAAAAGTATGAAAAACTGAAAACCCTCAAACTTGGAATGCCATTCAAGTCCTCAACACACAGTCACTTGCACATGGAAAACAGAGATCTGAAGCTCACAGAAGCTGAGTCTGAGTGCTCAGCACGTCTGCGCCTTGTCTGGGTCCTGGTGCACCGCTCACACCCCACGGCTGGCTGCAGACCTGCCAGGCCCTGCCCACACCCTGTCTGCTGCTCCTGTTCCCTTATTCACTACAGAGTGTCACACTGTCTTTGAACTTGGGAATTTCAGGTATCCAAAGGTAAGAATATGTACCCAATTCTGTTTTACTGCACAAGTCACAATATACAGCAGGTGATTAGATAATCAGCCATAAGTTAAGATGAATAGTGACTGTCTAGACAACGGCATCAACTTTGTCCCCAACTACAAATGACTAAGATGGGCCGCCATCCCGGGGCTGGGTTGGCTTTGTCATGCAGTGGTGAGGGCCCATACCACTTCCAGTGTGTTAAATACAGACTTCTTGACATATTTCTGGAGGCATCAGGCAGGAAGCAGAGGACACAAGACCTACCTGTCCTATGTTCATGAGCTGTGTGTGCCACATTGTAACAGAAAGGCCACTTTTAACGCTTTTCAGATAGTTGTTCAATCACATTTGTCTTTTTAAAACATCAACATGCCAATTCACACTGAAGGTAAAACAGTAGTTAGAATTTCTTAATTACACTTTTGGCTTAAAGTTCAAATAAAGCTGTTGACTACAAGTTCTGAATTTTTTGTCAAATTTAAAAAGACTAGGCTGGGTGTGGTGACATACACTTGCAATCCCAGCAGCTCAGCAGGCTGAGGCAGGAGGTGAGTTCAAAGCCAACCTCAGCAACTTAGGGAGGCCCTAAGCAATTCAGACCCTGTATCTAAGTGAAAAAATATATAAAGGGCTGGGGATGTGGCTCAGTGGTTAAGTGCCCCTGGGTTCAATCCTTGGTACCAAAAAAAAAAAAAAAAAAAAAAAAAAAAAAAAAAAAAAAGACGAGGAAAACAAAACCAACTCTGGTAATGTATTTGTAATTTGGTCTTCAAAAGCTGTAAAAGGTAACAAGACAAGTTTAAACACAAGTTAAAACCATTAACAATGTTTTTAAATACCACATGCTTGAGACAGGAAAAACAACCAACCAAACAAACAAAAAAACCATTTTCCTTACAAGTTTCATTTCACAAAAGTGCTTTACAACTTAAATCTCTCCCCTGCGTGGAGTGTAGAGACAAAGAGAGCAAGCCCCGGGGCTGGGATTGTGGCGCAGTGGTAGCGTGCTTGCCTAGCACGCGTGAGGCACTGGGTTCGATCCTCAGCACCACATAAAAATAAAATAAAGATATTCTGTCCACCTACAACTAAAAAAATAAATAAAATTTAAAAAAAAAAAAAAGAGAGAGAGAGCAAGCCCCACAGGACTGGACCCGGTGGCCTTCTCTCCCAAGGCCAGGGGCCACTCCTTGGTGGGCTCACCTTCCGTGCCGAGGATGTGCCTGTATGTGCTCAGACTCACACACGTGAGTGAGGGGTCAGGAACCACGGTGCTCTCTTCTCGCTTCTGAAACTCCTCTCCTCAACTCCTGACTCTTCGACAAGCCAATGGATACTACTTAAATTTATTTGGTGTCAAATTCTCATTTTCTGAAATCCTCACATCAGTACCTGGTTCTCTAAATTGCTGTATTTGGCACAAAATTGTCAAACAGAGCTGCTATAAAGCTGTTTGGCTCCGTTACTGCCTTGCAAATGTTTACTGTGCTCCCTGACCCTTCACAGTTGGAACGATGGTCATCTTATTTAACCAGCCATACTGCATTTAGAGGTTTGGATTATCTGTTTGGGCTATCTGTCCATAGAAACTTTGAGTAAATTACCAGATGAGGGTCTGATTTTACTTTAGTTGGTATGTGTACAGATTATCCAGAAAAATGAAAAACTGGTAACAAGAAACCTACCTTTATGGGGGTGGTGGTGGAGGTTAGAAGTGTGGCTCAGCGGTAGAGCACTTGCTAGCATGTGTGAGGCTCTGACTTCCACCCCCAGCACTGTAAAACAAAACAAAAAACTACCTGCTTTCTCATGCCAGATGTCAGGAAGCAAAACCATATAATGTTTATAGATTGATTTTGTTTATTTGTTTCTTTGGTTTTTGGTTCCAGGGATTGAACTCAAGGGTACTCGACCACTGAGCCATGGGCCTTGCTAAATTGCTAAGGCTGACTTTGAACTCGCAATTCTCCTGCCTCAGCCTCCCAAAGTGACAGATCGGTTTAAAAAAAAAAAAAGAAATGATTCATAAACTACTTCTCCAGGATGTTCCTTATGTTTCATTAGTTATTTGGTTGGTATTGGAATCATTTTGCTTCATCTACCTGAAAAGAACATTCTAATATTTCCCGATTTCTTGGCCAAGGAACTTCATGTCTGTTACGTAAGGGATGAGTATGCTATCTGACTCATACCCACCTCTAAAATTCAAAATAAGCTTTCTAATGTCTTTATTCAGATCATACACTCTTAAATTATTTTGTTTTAATGACACAATGGTAAAACTGGGTTCTTCAAATGTCAAAATCCTAAGATGTTTCTATTTCCAAGAGTAAAATAGCTGTTAACACCATGAGACAAAAGCTATCCTCAGCTGTCCCGCCTCGCACCCCCAGGTCCCATAACATTTAGGAATCAGAAGGAAAAAAAAATCTGGGATCATATTAACAGAATTCCAGAATAAAACTTTATGGGAGTGTTTATTTTTTAAAAGTAGTTTTGAGAGAACAACTTACTTCAATGTATTACTTAAATGTAATTACTGTATTACCAGCACTTAGGGAGGCTGAGACAGGAGAGTCAAGAGCTCAAAGTGATGTATTACTACTCAAGTGGGGAAAAAACTCTAAAGCCATCTGCAAAGTTGGCACTCTGATCATTTAATGAAACCAAGAGGAAGAGTATGATCTTTACACAATTACAATTTCTTAACAGGATGAAATGCTTATAACAAGATTTAATTCCTCTCATCTTTTTGCAAAGAAATCAGTAATATAAAGATATTTTGGAAGAGCTTAAGGTCACATTCAGAATTAAACAGAAAACTTTCCAAGCTAGATAGCAAAATGGGAACGTTCTCTAGCTGCTTGATTCTACCATGTCTAAACAAAAACTATCCTAATGGGTACTTAGTTTCAAAACTTACCTCAACAATTCATCATGAAATGCCTGTATCTAATAAGCTGTTTTATTATTATTATTATTTATACTAGGGATTGTACCCAGGAGCCCTTAACCACTGAGCCACATCCCCTACCCTTTTTAAAATATTTTTAATTTAGAGACAGGGCCTCACTAGGTGGCTTAGGGCCTTGTTAAGTTGCTGCAACTGGCTTTTTTGTTTGTTTGTTAGTTTTTTGGCCACAGGGATTGAACTCAGGGGCACTTGACCACTGAGCCACATCCCCAGCCCTATTTTGTGTTTTAGGTAGAGACAGGGTCTCACCTGAGGCTGGCTTTGAACTCGCGATTCTCCTGTCTCAGCTTCCCTAAGTGCTGGGATTACAGGAGTACGCCACTGCGCCCGGCTCTGCAACTGGCTTTGAACCATGATCCTCCTGCCTCAGCCTCCTGAGCCTCTGGGATTACAGGTGTGCACCCCCACACCCAGCTGTGTTCTGTTTCTTTGTCCTACTATGTATATGTTTAGGTTGAATGAAGACTACCTTTTGCAACTGCTCCTGAGAGCTGAGAAGCGAGGAATGGATTAGCAAAGCAAGCCTGAGAAGTCCCAGGGCCCTAGAGCATTCTCTCTGATTGGTCACAGGCATTCATGTGTCAATACCCAAGTCTTACAGGCTGTTCTTGGAAAAGAATCATATCTTTGCTATTAGGTTACCCCGTGAAAGGTCATCAGATAGAAAGCTATTTACCGAGAAATCAGCCTAAAACTCTTGGGTAAGGATAAAAACAACAAAACAAAACAAAAAACTTTAAATTTTCCTACTGAAACTTTTTATTGTTTGCTGTTGCTGTTGTGGCTTAAGGAAAGTAACTTGCCCATAATCTGTGCAGCCTGGATTTAATGGCACCAACTTGTATTTGAGCCAATTAGGAACGAGAGCAATCTACATTCGTAGGTCTAATCAGTTGACAAATGGCACTTGCCCAATGACTTTTCTCACATAGCCTTTAAGAAGAACTCATAAGTAGTACTGATTGTGCCCCATGAGATGACAGAGTGCTGGTAATTAAGATGGGCACCCCTGAAAAGATTTGTCAGTTTCCCGTCTTGTTCTGGCCAGGTTGTTTTGAATACCTTGGGAAAGACTGAAATTCCCCACCAGTCTGAGACCACGTGTGAGTTTTTGCAACACTGATTGGAAAAAACAAGAATCCCAACATGGCAGACAATAGCCCTCCAAAGATAAAGTCATTGACCCCAAGAGCACCGTGAGTCCCTTCAGTAGGCTCCTTATGAGGACCTCACAGGCTGCAGGAAAGGACATTGCTGAATCCATTTTGGAAAAAAACGGCACCAAGCCTCAACAACACTGTCCATTGCATGGCATTTCAGGGCCCCGAAGCCTGAGGTGTTTGTGACCTGTCGCGATGCTTGTGGTCCTGCAGCCTTGTCTGAACTCTCTGATGGGGTGAAAATGGCTTCTGCTGTTTCAGAGAAGGCAGGGCAACCCTTATACACACCAAACACAAGTGCCAGGGTGATCGTTTTCTGCACTGATGGGAAAGGATCCTGTCGTACAAGTTAAAAATCCATCCTTCAACAGAAATACTGCTTCGGGGTTTTGCTTCCATAGAGCTGCTGCGGAGAAAGGATCTTCTGCAAGGGAATGTGACGGCTCGTGGTTGAGAGCCAGAGAGACATTGTGCACAGCAGCTGCACACGCAGGGCTTCGTCTCACCGACCTCGGTGATGTGAGGTGTATGTCTCATTTTGAAAATGTTAGAATCAGCGGCCTCTTCTCATGAGCTTCTGAATTCATCTCGTTGCCTAAGATTCTCTCCCTCGTGGAGGATTTTGTTTTAAAACTTTTCCAAAACTGCATCTTATGCCAGGTAAGGTGGCGCGCACCTGCAGTCCCAGCAATTTGGGATGCTAAGGCAGGAGGATTGCCAGTTCGAGGCTGGCCTGGGCTGTTTAGCTAAGCCTGGTGTGTGAAGGAAGAAACTTTCCAAGTTTCCTCCAGTGTTATTGTTTTGTTAGTTTCTCTCTTCTGGAGTCAATTTTGATAACTGGATTTCCAGACAACACACCAGTTGAGTCAACTCCTCTCTGAGGTAAACAGCTTGTTATTTCCCCCTGAGTTGCACTAGGGTCACTCGGGTCCACCTAACCTGTGCCCTAGGACACACTCTGGGTCACAAGGTATCCTAGCACATCTGATTCTGTGGAATCCTTTCAAAGCAAAGGCGCAGGAAGCTCCAGCTGGCCAGGTCACTCACTATTCAAGCCACTATTTCAAGGGCTTTTGTTTCATAGATTACAGGTAGACACACAGGGGTGGGAATTAAGACCAGCTGGGTAGAACATGCCCAAGGATGCCCGGCCCCATGCCTGGAGCTGCTGGTGGCTGCAGGATGGTGGCCAGTGAGCCCGCTAGCCAGTGCCCGCCCTGACCTTTTCATCAAACCCTACTAAGAAACATTATGGCACTGTCAGATCCTCTCCTTCACAATGACATAAAGGCTGCTGGTCAAATAAAAGAGCCACCACACTGACCCCTGCAAGTTTAGGGTTCCTGAATCTCAACCTGAATCTCAACCGCAGACCTGGAACCATTTGATAACTACCCAAGGGCTTAACCGTCATTGGACCCTCTGGGGCCTATCGCAAAGACTTGCTTGTTTGTTGCTGTACCGGGGATTGAGCCAGGGGCACTCTACCACTGAGCCACATCCCCAGCCCTTTTCATTTTTTTTTAAAATATTTTTTTAGTTGTTGATGGATCTTTATTTTATTCATTTATTATTTATATGTGGTGCTGAGGATCGAACCCAGTGCCTCACGCATGCTAGGCAAGTGCTCTACCACTGAGCCACAGCCCCAGCCCACTTCATTTTTTTTATTCTGAGACAGGGTATAGCCAAGTTGCCCAGGCTGGCCTCAAACTTACGATCCTCCTGCCTCAGTCTCCTGAGTCTCTGGGATGACAGGCATGTACCATAATGCCCAGTCTAAAAGGATTAATTTTAAAATAACTGTTTTTTTCCTTATTACTCAAGCAGTATATGCAAGGACATCAGCAAAATGTAAACAAGAAGAAAAAGCATCAACAATTCACAACACTCAGTCTCACGAAGACAAGCATGCCAATGCCATGATCATCTTTCCAGAACTTTTCAACAACCATACATGCAATTTTTAAAAAAATCACCCCCAAAATATATAGACTACTCTAAAATTTTTATAGACCAAGAATATTTTTCCATGTCAACAATACTCATCTGCACCATTAGTTCAAAAAGTAAAGTGTGATCTGTGCACCTCTGGGAGGTTCATGAGCTGAAAACTATTTTTATTTTAATGGTAAGACATTATTTGCCTTTTCCGCTCTCATTCTTCCTGTTGTTGTTCTTTTTAGATTCACACGACACTAGAATGTGTTTTGACATATCGTACATACATGGAGTACAACTTCCCATTCTCGTGGCTGTACACGATGTGGAGTTTCACTGGTCGTGTATTAATTTATGAACATAGGAAAGTGCTGCCGATTCATTCCACTGTCTTTCCCATTCCCATCCCCCTCCCTCCCCTGCCATCCCTTTGTCTAATTCAATGAACTTCTGTTCTCCTCACCCCCACCCCCAACGGCCTATCAGAGAGAATATTTGGCCTTTGGTACTTTGGGATTGGCTTATTTCACTTAGCATGTTTACCAGCAAATGCCATAATCTCATTTTTCTCTATGGCTGTGTAATATTCCCATGTGTATATGGACCACATCTTCTTTATCCACTCATCTGTTGAAGGGCACCTAGGCTGGTGCCACAGCTTGGATATTGTGAATATCCACTCTCACACTATCACAAGCTACACTTAACTTTCCTAGAGGCTACATATTACAGCAGGAGGCATACAGAAACATATCAAAGTAAAGCTGCTTCTATTATTTGATGCTAAATAGAATAACAAAAATTTCAAAGCATGCCACTTTTTCCACTGTTTTATTAATTTTGGAATATATACTTAGTTTTCATAAAATGTTATTTATGCTACCACATAATGAATTTATTGTTATTTTTAAATGAAATAATGAATATTTTAAGTTTCTCAGTTTTAATTTCAAAAGCATTGACAGATGCAGCCATACATTCTCTTTGGAGCCCTCCATAATTTTGAAAAAAAATGTAAAAGGATCCTGAAACCAAATAGCTTAAGAATCTCTGATCTACAATATCATTGTTTTAAAATGGCTGACTGGGGCTGGGATTGTAGCTCAGTGGTAGGCGCTTGCCTCGCTTGCGTGGGGCCCTGGGTTCGATCCTCAGCACCACATACAAAGCAATAAAATAAAGACATTGTGTTCATCTACAACTAAAAAAAATATTTAAAGTAAATAAATAAAATGGCTGACTGATTCCATTGATCTGGAGTATCATAATTCCTTTAACCAATAAGTAACCCCGAGAATAAGATCAAGGTAAATTTATGTACACCTTTAGTGATCTTCTTAGAATAACTTTCAGGGGTGAGTTTTTGTGTGTGTGTGTGTTTTTTTTTATGCATTATTTCATTTTTTTCAGGGGTGAGTTGTTGTTGTTTTGGTACTGGGGATTGAACTCAGGGGCACTCGACCACTGAGCCACACCCCAGCCCTATTTTGTGTTTTATGCAGAGACAGGGTCTCACTGAGTTGCTTAGCCCCTCGCTGTTGCTGAGGCTGGTTTTGAACTCGCGATCCTCCTGTCTCAGCCTCCCTAAGTGCTGGGATTACAGGCTTGTGCCACCGCCCTGGCTCAGGGATGAGTTTTAAGTGAACTAATATGATTCATGCTATCTGCCCCCTCAGCGCAGGGGTTATTTCCGCTCTTTGGGCTTCCCTCCAGTACACAAGGGGAGCGAAAGGCGTTTGAGCGTCCTCCTAGTTTAAGAGTTTCACACTAGGTGGTCGTTTCCAAGGGGAAAGGACCAGTGGATCATCTATTTCCATGGGCTCTAACTTAATCACCCTGGAATCTTGTTTTAAAAGGCAAATTCCCAGGGCGGAGAGGGGAGCTGAGGGCAGTTACCTACACCTTAACTATTGCTGGGATAAGCTCCATGTTCTTAAAATACAGGCTGAAATAAATGCCCAAGTAGGAAGTGCCCCGCAGGCCTCTCCTGCCTGGACTTCAGGCCAGTGCCTTTCCCAAGGCCCCGGGCTGTCCTAGCCAGGATGCATCGTGGCCTTCTCTCCATTTCCAATGCTGAGCTAAGTCCAGATCACACACTCAGAGGGCTCAGCAGATTATAAACCCGGTAAATCCCAAGTTTTCAATTCTGAAAATACGTCAATAAAATTGACATAGGTTATTTTAAAATCGGTTGAAAATTATAATCTAGAGGTTATATATTAATATTATAATTACCATATTATAATTATTAGTATATTATTACAGCATACTGTGTTTAAATATTTATGGGTGTGCCATATCTGGGATGATGGGACACAAGACTCTGGGTGCCCGAGCTACCAGGGATTGAGCCCAGGAGCGCTTAAGCACTGAACCACACCCCCAGCCCTTTTCTGAGACAGGCTCTCGCTAAGTTGCTTAGAGTCTCACTAAGTTGTTGAGGCTGGCCTAGAACTTGAGATCCTCCTGATCTTCCCAATTCAGCCTCCGGAGTCGCTGGGATCACCGGAGGGCGCGCTCGGCTGACAAAGGATTTTAACGAATCCTGAAATAAGTCTGGAAGGCTCTGCTCTTGGGGATCCTGTTCAGTAGACCCCAGGCAAGTCCCAGAAACTAGCATTTGAGACAAAAGCTGCTGCTGACGTCAAGCAGGGTGCAAGCGTCCGCCCAGGTCTGCGCCGGGCTAGGCTGCTCCACCGAGCTGCGGTGCATCCCGGCACGAACAGCTCCCTCTCGGGGCTGCTGCGGGCATCCGGCTGACCGGCTCACGGTCGGCCTTTCGTCCCCAGCAGCTCGCGACGTCACACCGCAGCACGGGGACCTCGGGTCCGGCAGAAGGTCTGCAGGAGCCTGAGGTGGGCCCACCCAGGGCTGCAGATGCGGGCCGGAAGGCCGCGGAGCGAAAGCGCACGTGCGCGGCGAAGGGGCCCCAGGCTGGGCTGGGCGCCGGGGCGCCGGAGTGGGCGGGACGGGGCGTGGCCTCGATGAGGGGCGTGGCCTCCGGTGGGGCGTGACCAGCCATTGGGCGGGCCTGGAGAGCGTGGGCGGAGCCGGAGGGCGGGGCCTGGAGTGCGCGGCCTGGGTCCCGCGGGCGGAGGCGCGGCGCGCCGGGCCTCAGTCTTCCGGGCGGGAGGCGGCGGCGGGCCGGGCCTCAGTCTTCCCGGCGGAGGCGCGCCGGAGCTCGCGAGTGCTGCGCGAAGGGCCGGCGGAGGCGCGGCCTGGCCGAGCGCACGGCGAGCGCACGGTGAGCGCGGGGCCTGGGTCCGGGCCTGGGTCCGGGCGCGGGGCCGCTGTCCGCCCCCTGCGCGCCCCCGGCCCGCGCCCGCCCGCCCGGCAGACAAAAGCGGCCGCGGCGCCTCCCGGGACCGGGCGGGCGCGGCCTGGCCGCCTGCCCTCCTGGCCCCGCGGAGGAGGCTGCGCCCGGGCACGGTTCGTACTGCCCCCCGCGAGGCCTGGGCGGAGAGCGCGGCGGCTGCGGGTGGGAGCCGCCTGCGGACGAGGCCGGCGGGAGGGCCTCCTGGGCCTCGGGGAGGGTGGCCGCGGCCGCCGGCCTCCCTGGAGGACGAGCTGTGCCTGCGCAGAGCCCAGCACGCGGCTGCCTGGTGCGCGGTGTCGTGACCGAGGCCCGCAAACCTGCCGTTCACCCTGCGGCGTCCGTAGTCAGTTACGTTTTGGAGACGTTTTAACGTCGAGAAATCATGACTTCTCCGTAAGCGGTTTGTGCTACCCTTTTTACCTTTTTTTTTTTTTTAAATAATTTGATCTCTCATTTTAATTTTTTAAAACCTTTTTTATAACATTTACTATTTTTTTAATGTGGTGCTGAGGATTGAACCCAGTGCTTCACCTGTGCCAGGCAAGCACTCTGCCACTGAGCCTCAGGCCCAGCCTTGTGGTGTCTTTTCAGGAACTTTTAAAAATCCATTTCATGGTTCTAATAATTAAGTTTTTTTTTTTTTTTTTTTTTTAATGCAGTGGTGCTGGGGATTGAATCCAGGGCCTCATGCATGCAGGCAAGCACTGTAGCGAGGGAGCTATACACGCAGCCTTCCCCAGCCCTTTTTATGTTTTATTTTGAGACAGGGTCTTGCTGAATTGCTGAGGCTGGCTTTGAACTTGGAATCATCCTGTCGTAGCCTCCTGAGCCACTTGGATAATTCATCGTTCTTAATGCAATTAATAATTTACTGCCCCTTTGTTATTCGTTCAATTATTTAAGGAATGTCTGCGGACTCTGCTCCTTTCTTTGAGCTTCTTTATTCTCTTAAGAGAGAAAATGAAACCCAACTATGTATAACTATAGAGCTCTAATTAAAAAAAAATGTCAAGCAAACACAAAAAAAAGATAAATTAAGATGGTCATAAATAATCATTAGAATAATTTACACCTTCAAATTTGTTTTGATGCTAAAATTTCAAAAATTGGGGCTAGGGATGTAGCTTAGAGGTGGAGCTCTTGCCTGGTGTGCAAGAGGTCTTGGGTTCAATCTCTAGCACCACACACCAAAAAATAAAATATTGTTCAGTGTTTTTAAAATTATAACATTAGTAGTTTTTATGTGGTTTGAAGTTGAGCAATAGACTTAAAGTTGAACAGTAGCAGCACGGTACTGAGACTTGTGGCTTGCTTACTATACTTTCTGGTTACTAAGGATTTAGATGTGGTCACTTAACTTTTGAAGTCACCATTTCTAGGTAGGTTCTGTATTATAGGTCTTTGAAGATGGCTATCAAGACATTATTAAGATACAGGTTAATTTTTCACTGGGATGATTCTGAAATGATCGTTCAATGTGTCTTGACACAAACAACCAGTCTGGGTTCCCAGTAGTTTCCACGTTGGTGCTTGTCTTTTACCCTGTCACTTACCTTTGAATCGATGTGCTTGTCTGTCTGTGCAGCTTCCTGGGAGTACTGAGCTGCCTCCATCTTCACTGAAGAATCATGAAGTCACACTACGTCGCTGTGCTGATGCTCGCCTTCCTGACGCTCCTGATGTGGCTCCCTGTGTCACTGAGCTGCAACAAAGCACTGTGCGCTAGTGACGTGAGCAAATGCCTCATTCAGGTAGGACCAAGAGTCCTTCTGCTAATGTTAAAGCACATGATAAAGCAGAAACAGCACGAGGCAGACAGATGCGTGTATGCGATGGAGCACAGGGCCCGCGGTGCGTATGTGATGCGGCACAGGGCCTGTGGTGCCGAACCGGTGCACTCTGCACTTTTACCCCGTCTTTGTGTTGCACACAAGCGAGGTTGAATTTAAGAAATTCAGCACTACCAGGGGCAGTGGTGCACGCCTCTAATTCCAGCTACTTGGGAGGCTGAGGCAGGAGGATTGCATGTTCTAGGCCAGCCTGGGCAACTTAGTGAGACCCTGTCTCAAAATAAAATAAAACAAATAAACCAAGGAGTTTGGGATATAGATCCGTGGTAGAACTGGGTTTAGTCCCCAGTACTATAAAATATAATTAAGTTCAGTACTGAGTCTAATGTCCTGCTTTGTAAACATGCTGTTATAAGGTGATGAGTATTTTTTTTTCAGGTGAATTGCAGGATTCCTTTATGTAATCTAGTGTATATTGCAAGGAGTCTCAAAGACTATGTTTAGAAAAAAATGTAGCAGGTCAACTAATGGAAACACTGTTCCTTAAGCACAGTGTATCTTTGTATTGCTGGGTAACAAATTATTCTAAAAACAGTAGCTTAATGGAGTAAATATTCATGCTCTTGAAGTTTCTGAGACTGGAACCTGGGAGCAGTGCAGCTGGGTGGTTCTGCCTCAGGGTATCTCATGGGTTGCAGGCAAGAGACTCTGCCTCCAGGTACCTTAAGGTTGACTCTTTTGATCATCAAGCCACGCCCACTACCCTAGCTACTGCTGTCTCTTTCTGAGGAGAAAAGGGGCTACATAACTTGGCTGGGCTCATGTAGGGAGTTAAGTACCTGAGGGACCTGGTCTGGTTCGACTTCAAGTCCACAGCCTTGCCCTGAACATTCTGGTTGCTGCTGTCCATCATGTCCTGATCATTGGTGGTGAATGCTGTCTCATGTGGCTCTCCTGGTTCCTCTCCAGTTAGACCAGCAACAGTCTTTTCATCTGAGGTATGTCCCTGTTAGCCTCCCTTCTAGTTATTGGTTGTGGGCTAAGAAATTTAGTAACCTTACCTATAGGCTGAGTATCCCTTATCTAAAATGCCTGGGGCTGGGGCTGCAGCTCAGTGGCAGAGCGCTGCGTGAGGCACTGGGTTTGATCCTCAGCACCACATAAAAGTAAACAAATATAGTAAAGGCATGCTGTCCACCTAAAACTACAAAAAATATTTAAAAAATAAAAAATAAATAAAATGGTTCGGATTTTGGACTTTTTCAGATTTTGGAATATTTGCATATACCTAATGGTATCTTGGGAATGGGACCCAAATCTAAGCGTGAAGCGCATTTGTTTTATGTGACCCTTATTTATACACAGAGCCTGCAGGTGACTTCACAGGCTTTTTTCAGAGCGCCTGCACTTGGCCTGCGACCTGTCACCTGAGGGCAGTACTCAGGAAGCTCTGGATTGGGGAGCAGTTCAGATTAGGGATGCTGCACCTGTGCTAGCACTCCTTGTGAAGTGCGGTCCAGCCAGCTCGGCAGTGCGGTCGTGTGAGGCACTGGTGTGATGGTCACGGATCAGAGGCTCGGGGTGCTCCTTCTGTCTGCGCCTTCCTACTCTCAGCTGGTGTGATGGTCATGGATCAGAGGCGGGTGCTCCTGTCTGCGCCTTCCCACTCAGCTGAAACGCTAGTCGTCCCCATTTCTTGCTGTGATAGCCCTTCTTTGCATTTCAAATTAGAATGTTTAACTAGAGAAATTTGCTTGTTGGCTGGTCTTAACTTTGCCCTGTGGACATTTTCAAGTGTGGACAGGGTAGAGTGTGAGGAGGCCGCCGTGGGCAGTCGGCACTGTCCCCTGGCGTGTGGTTCTGCTGCGTGCCTGGCAGGTCAGAGCTCGGACACAGCTGCCAGGCCAGCGCGCAGCTGAAGGTTGATGGTGCGCCTGGAGCTTCTGAGGTGGCGGTTCTGTCATCACCCAGCAGCTGGCTCTGCACTGCGGTCAGATGGGGCGCTGCCACTTCCAGGTTGTCCCTGTAGCTTCGGCACTCATCATTGAAAAAGAAGTCTTGGGAAAATCGCTGTCTTCGTGGGTTAGGGGGAGATTCACTTAAACTTCAAGTTGTTTTGGTTTTACTTTCCAAGTCTATCATTAACATTAGTTCCAGTAATTAAAAATGGTACTTTAAGATACTGTTATTTGTAAGGACATTTGTTTATATTTATTTTTATTTATTTATTCTACTTAGGTACACATAGCAGAATGCCTTTGGATTCATTGTACACAGATGGAGCACAACTTTTCCTTTCTCTGGTTGTGTGTGATGTAGAGTCACAGCATATGTGCAGTTATACATGAAGCTGGGGCTATGATGTCCATCGCATTCCACCACCTTTCCTGCCCCATGCTGCCTCCTCCCTCCCTCCCCTTTGACCAGAGTCCCTCCATTCTTCCCATGTCCCCTCCCACATTATGGATCGGCATCCCACTTATCAGAGAGAACATTTGGCATTTGGTTTTTTGGGATTGGCTCGCTTCACTTAGCATGATATTCTCCAACTCCATCCCTTTACCTGCAAATGCCATAATTTTATTTTCTTTTATTGCTGAGTAATATTCCATTGTGTATATATATCAGGGTTTATTTACCCATTCATCTACTAAAGGGCATCTAGGTTGGTTCCACAGTTTAGCTATTGTGAATTGAGCTGCTATAAACATTGAAGTGGCTGCGTCACTGTAGTGTGCTGTTTTTAAGTCCTTTGGGTATAGACCCAGGAGTGGGATGGCTGGGTCAAATGGTGGTTCCATTCCAAGTTTTCTAAGGAATCTCCATACTGCTTTCCAGATTGGTTGTACCAATTTGCAGTTCCATCAGCAATGTATGAGCATGCCTTTTCCCCCACAGCCTCGCCAACACTTATTGTTGTTTGTATTCTTTTTTTTTTTTAATATCTTTATTTATTTATTTTATGTGGTGCTGAGGACCGAACCCAGGGCCTCACACATGCGAGGCCAGCGCTCTGCCACTGAGCCACAGCCCCAGCCCTGTTTGTATTCTTGATAACTGCCATTCTCACTGATGTGAGATGAAATCTTAGTTTTTTTTTAAAATTTTTTAGCTGTAGATGGACACAATATCTCTATTTTATTTATTTGTTTTTATGTGGTGCTGAGGGTCGAACCCGGTGCCTCACACATGTGAGGCAAGCGCTCTACCACTGAGCCACAACCCCAGCCCCAAAATCTTAGTTTTGATTTGCATTTCTCAAATGGCTAGAGATGTTGAACATTTTTTCATATGTCTGTTGATCAATTGTGTACCTTCTGAGAAGTGTCTGTTTAGCTCCTTAGCCCATTTATTGACTGGGTTGTTTGTTTTTTGGTGTTAAGTTTTTTGAGTTCTTTATATATCCTGGAGATTAGTGCTCTATTTGATGAGCATGTGGCAAAAATTTGTTCCCAGAATGTAGGTTCTCTGTTCACTTCATTGATTGTTTCTTTTGCTGAGAAGAAGCTTTTTAGTTTCAGTCCATCCCATTTATTGATTCTTGAACTTACTTCTTGTGCTATAGGAGTCTTGTTAAGGAAGTAAGGTCCTAATCCGACATGATGAAGATTGGGGCCTATTTTTTCTTCTGTTAGGTGTAGGGACTCTGGTCTAATTCCCAGGTTCTTGATCCACTTTGAGTTGAATTTTGTGCATGGTGAGAGATAGGGGTTTAGTTTCATTTTGCTGCATATGGATTTCCAGTTTAAAAGAAAGCTTTGGGTTAATGTTTTTTTGTTGTTGTTGTCAAAAAGAAAACTTTTTTAGCTTAAAAATTTTCAAGACTTTAAAAATACTTCAAAAAGTGAAGAATTTTATGCATGCATAAAAATTGGACTAGTAAACAAAACTTCACCTAGTGAAAGAAGCTAGGATTGGGATTTTTGTCTGATTTGCTGGGCTGACGTCCCGAGGCTGCTGCTGGTCTTCACGCCAGGAAGCATCGACCCTTTTTCTCGAGTAGCAGATGCAGCCCACCTGGTGCATGGCAGCGCTTGGGGCAGGGTCCTGAGGCCTTCCTCTGTGCGTTCACGCCTGCGCACTGACATGAGACGTGCTTTCGTGGCACCCGCCGGCTGCTGTCGTGGACTCCGAGGCTCTGGCGGACATCCTCACGTCTGGACCTCCGGTTCCCTCGTGTGCCTTTCACTGTGGCCGTGTGACAGATCCCCCCAAGAACCAGTGTGAGCTCAGCATGGCTTGTGCAGTGGCCTTGAGTTGTGCGCAGGCCCGGGGAGAGCTGACCTCTGCGAGGGCCTTAGCTGGCCGCCTGCGGCTGGGCTGGGGTTGAGGCACACAGGCCTGCCTGGTGGCATCGGTGGAAGCTGGGCACACGTGGCGAGTGGAGTGTCACTATGTGACTGGAACACGGAGTTTTAAATTTCACTCAATTTAATCAAGATACCTCCGCGTGACTGATGGCTGCTCGCTGTACTGGACATCCAAAACCCGAATGCTCACACGGTCTGACGCCTGAGCTAGGAATATTCTCTGGGCATTCCTCCCCACCCCAGACCCACCCCCCCACCTGGGCCTCTGGCGTGGGCTCTCCACTCCAGTGCTTGGCATCCTGGCCCTGGGGGCCCAGGGTCTGCGTCTGCAGGGACAGCTGGGGAGCGGTGCTTCCGTCCAGCTTCCCGTGAGAGGCTACCGTGTAGCTGCCGCCCTGGGTGGAGAGGACGTGGGCCTGCACCTTTTGATGGAGGAGCAACAGTGTCACTTTGTCAGGAAGCATGAGGACAGGACACAGTCCCAGTGACTACCACAGAAAATGGAGCACTTCGCCTCTCACCTGGGAAAGGGGTGGGCTGGGTGGCGCAATTTCCTCCTGGTTCAGCTCTAAAGAAAGAAACCATTATATGTCAGATACTCTTTTTTAACCCCAGTAGGAAAGTGTGAAAGTTTCAGAGGAATACGCATCGGAAACTCCCTTGGGCAGGTTCTCCCTGCTCCCTCCTTACTTGGGGAAGTCCACTTGCCATGTTCCGGTTACTTCTGTTTTCACTTGTCTGTGATATTTAGCCAGATGGTGAAATACTCATCTTCTACTGCTGTTTCTTGGTTTTTCAGTTCTAGGTGTTATGTGTGTAAAACTGCTTTTCTGCTGGAATAGATGAGGTCGTATCTCACTCACCATCCCCAGCCCTGCCTCTGAAGTTTCCTCGCTGTTTCAAGTTTGTCTCTGGTTTCCTTTTCAAGTTCTACAATGTGTGTAAGCCTTTCTGTTCTGTTCTGATCTCTAGTGTAAGAGGAGATTAATAGCCCCGTTCTTCCTTTAAAATTCCATTTTTTAGCAACAAGACATAGTATGATTTTTAAGAACAGTGCGGCCTGGCACCGTGGTGCACACCTGTGATCCCATCTGCCTGGGAGGCTGAGGCAGAAGGATGGCAGGTTGAGGCCAGCCTGGGCAATTTAGCAAGACGCTGTCTCAAAAAGTAGGGGCTGGGGATGTGGCTCAGTGGCAGAGCACCCCTGGGGTCCATCCCAGCACCCTCCCCTCCAGAAAGGAGCGTAGAGAAGGGACGTTTATCAGGGCTACGGTCTCAGGCGATCCTTCCACACTTCATGTCGTAAAGCCAAGGAACTCGATTTCCTCGCATGTGTGAGCGGTGCCTTCAGCGGCATGACCTCTGGAGGGCAGCGGGACCGAGGGCACTGGCTGGCACCCTGCACTTCACTTGTGTGGTGGCAGTTGCTGGACCTCTGCTCTGGAGAGGATCCGGTGTGACGGCTAGGAGCCTGAAGTCCCATTTGAGGGCCGCACTGCCACTCGCTGGCCCTCTTCCCTGCCAAGCCAGCCAATCGCTGCGGGCCTCAGTCCCCAGGGCTGGACAGCAGGGGCAGCCAGGCCTGCCCGTGGCTGCTGGGCGGTGCCGGCGCCGGTGCTCCTGCGGTGGTAGCTGACCTCGTGCTCCGTGTGCAGCGTTCTCAAGGCGCAGGAGCGACAGCGGGCGCGGCTGGCTTTCCCTCTCTCCCGCGCCCCGCTTCTGAGTCTCGCCCTCCTTTGTCCTGCGCGGTCAGCGCTGAACTCTTGATCCATCCTCCAAGTGGAGCCTTAGCCTTGGTGTTTCTGGACTCTGCGGGTCTGACTTTCTGGTGTCCTTCTCCCTGGCTGTCCCACTGTTCTGGATTCTATATCTCGTCCTTTTTTAAAAGCTTGCCCTCATCTTGTAAGGTGCCCTGAGGGGCTTGCCCGGTTGGCTGTATCCACTGCGTGGGTCCTGCCGTCGTGAGAGCGGAGTTTCTTCTCAGGTCACACCTGAGTGTCCACTGCCTGCTGGCCTCCTAGGTTGCTGGTAGAGGTCAGTCCAGCTTGCTTCCTGCTCTCGGTGCGTGGCTTGGTTGGTTAGTTCTCCTGGGAGCCTCCAGCGCCACCTCCCTGCCCTTGACACCGTGACACACCCTGCTGAGCCCGGGAGGCTTCCTCGCTGTTGTGCTGGGCACCGGTGAGTCTCCGGGGGCTCAGTTGAGCTGAAAACTGAAGTGTGAGTGTGTGCATGTTCTTTTTTTCTGGAAGGTTGACTAGTGTGTGTTTAAGGTGGATCCTCTAGGTTAGATCTTTTTAAGACAGTTTTATTGAGATATAACTCATATATAAAGTTCACCTGTTTACATATATGATCCCGTGGTGTTTGGTGTGTTCAGAGTTGTACAGCCACCACCACGATCTAATCTTAGAACATTTTCACTACCTCAGAAAGAAGTCCTGCACACTTCACCAGTCATTTCCTGTCCACCCCTTACAAACGTGCCTCTTTGGGATGTTGAATACACTTGGTGTCGCTGCATCTGCCGCTGTCTCTGAGGATGGTTCTGGTGGTCCACCCGAGGCGTGGCGTGTTGTGCTCCATGTTTCATGGTCAGGTGCTGTGTGCCACCATCACCCGTTCCCCAGCTGATGGGTATTTGGGTGGTTTCTCCTTTTTGGTTTGGGATAATGTTGCTGGGAACATTCACGTGTGCATTTTTCAATGGGTATATCTTTTTTCCAGTATTGGGGATTGCTAGCCACACACTCTACACCTGAGCTACGTCCTCAGCCCTAGGTGCACCGTCTTCTTTCTCTTGAGTATGTACCTAGGAGTGAAGTTGCTGGGTCACATGGTGACATTTTGAGGAACTGAGTGTTTTCACAGTGGCCACTTTGTTTTGCTGCTCTGGGTGAGGATCTGATTCTCAGCCTCACCAACACTTGTCTGAGGGTAGCCGGCACAGTCAGTGTGAAGTGGTTCTGATTTGTGTGTCCCTCCTGGCCAGGGAGTTGAGCATGTGCTGATTGGCCATTTGTTTATCTTATTTGGAGAAATAGCTATTCAGAATCTCTGCCAATTTTTAATTAGCTTGTCTTTTTCTTGTTGAGTTGTGAGAGTACTTTGTATTCTGATTACCAGTACCTTATCAGATGTGATTTTCAAATATTTTCTCTTGTTTTATGGGTTGTCTTTTCACCTTCCTTTGGTATCATTTGTAGCACAAAAGTTTTTAGTTTTTTTGTTTTGTTTTGTTCTTCCTTTTGTGGTGCTGGGAATTGAACCCAGGGTCACACACATGCTAGGCAACCACTCTCCCTGGTGCTTTTTAAATTTTTATTTTGAGACAGGGTCTCACTAGCTGCCCAGGCTGGCCTTGAACTTGACATCCTCCTACCTCAGCCTCCCAAGTAGCTAGGATAACAGGCCTGGGCCACTGTTTCCAGGTAACAGTTTTTAATTCTGATGAAGTCTAACGTATCTCACATTTTTGTTGTTGTTGGTGTTTGTGTTTTGGGCGTTGTATCTAAGAAGCTGTGTCTCAACCAGGGTCATAAAGATTTGCTCATATGCATATTTTCTTCCAAGAACTTTATAGCCACAGCTTGTGCATCGAGGGCTGTGGTCCACTTAGCGTGGGCTCGGGTGTGTGCTGTGAGGGGGGTCCCGCGCCCGTCTCGCGTGCATGCGTATCAAGTGTCCCTGCACCCGCTTTCCTGATTGAGTGCTCGGGCCTTTGTGAATGTGAGGGTGTGTTGACGTGCTCTCAGTTCCACGCGCTGCCTGCGCTGCTCAGTGTCAGGGCCACGCTGTGCAGTGTGTTTGCGGTATGCTTAGCGGTCAGGAAGTGTGGGCTCCTCCCGATGTGTTCTTTTTCAGGCTTGTTTTGGCTCTTCTAAGTCCTCTGCCTTTCCATATGAATTGTAGGATCGGCTGGTCAATTTCTACAGTAAAACCAGCCGGGGGTTATTTTATTGTAATAGAATTTATTCTTTAGAAAAGTTTTAGGTTACAGAAAAATTGAGTCGAGTCGAGTTTCTTGTCCCCGCCCCCATCTCCAGTTTGCCCTGTGAGTGGCTGGCGTGGTGCGGAGTTGTAGGGGATGGACCAGAGTCCACACGCCATCTGCAGTTTCCTCCAGGATTCACCTCTGTAAATTCCTATGGGCCTGACAGGTGCGCATGTCAGGTGCCCACCGTTCCACTCACCCAGGGCACTGTCACCACCCTGGACTCCCCTGTGCCCCAGCCTCCCCCGCCACTAGCAACCATAGATCCCCCGTGGTCTATAGTCTGCCTTTTCCAGGATGTCGAGCAGCTGGACTCCTGCAGGAGACAGCCTTTTTGGATTGGCGTCTCTCCCTCAGCAGGCGCGCTTGTCTCTCCTGTCTTTCCACGGCTGCAAGCTCACGTGTTTTACCACTGATTGGTGTCCATTTTGTGGACACTTAGAGCTCCTATTCCACTGGTTGCTGCACCACAGAAAAGGACACCTCGGCTGTTCCCAGGATGTGCTAGTTATGAGCAACACTGCTGTGAGCCTAAGTGCAGGGTTTTGGGTGGGTGGAGGTTCGTACCTCCTTTGGTTAAATGCCAAGGAGTACAGCTGCTGTGCTGTGGGTAGGACGTTGAGGTTTGCGAGAAACCGTGCTCCCAAGTGGATGCACTGTTTGGCCTTCTTAGCAGCGCTGGATGGAGCTGCTCCTCGCCCTTACCAGCATCGGGTATTGTTGGTGTTTTGAATATTCACCATGTTCATAGCTGTGCAGTGGTATTTCATTTTAGTTTTAACTGGCAGTTCCCTGGGGTAGCTCAGTGACAGAGCCCTTCCCTAGCTCGCAGGAGTCCCAGGGTTCCATCCCCGTGCTGCCTCCAAAACATATGTATTTGGGACGGGGTGTGCTGCCTGCCAGCCCATATTTATAGGGACTGCATTGAATCCTCCATCAGTTCAGGAGCCAGTGCCATCTAAATGGTGTTACATCTTTTAAGTCACAAATATGCATGTTTTTCTTTTCATTTAGATCTTAAAGATATCTTTCAATAATATTTTGTAGTTTTCAGTTTACAAATGTTGCATTTTTTGTTAAATATATTCATAAGCATGTATTCTTTTGATATCATTGACAAAGGAATTGTTTTCTTGGTTTCATTTTTGGAGTGTCCCTTGCTTGTAAATAGTCTGCTGGACCTTTTTTATTCTGTTGCACCTTTTTTTGTACGTTCTGAGAAATTTCCTTGGCTTTACCTTTGAACCCTTCCTATTGAATTTTTAAGTTTTAAATTTCAAGGGCTTGTATTTATAACTTGTTAATTTTTCTCAGTAACACTGTTTACTTGTGTTGAGTGCATTGTTTTCTAAGACAGGGCTGGGGACACTAATTGGAAATTTGATTGCTAGTGGAGCTGTGTGCCCTTCCCACCACTGTTGCCTAGATTCTCTTTTCTTTCAAGATTTTTTTTTTTTTTTTGGTACTGGGGCACTCGACCACTGAGCCCCAGCCCTATTTTGTGTTTTATGTAGTTCCAGGATCTCACTGAGTTGCTTAGCGCCTCGCCGTTGCTGAGGCTGGCTTTGAACTCGCGATTCTCCTGTCTCAGCCACCAAAGTGCTGGGATTACAGGCGTGTGCCACCGCAACTGGCTAAGATTTTTTTTTTTAACTGATGTCCTTATAGCAGCTCTCCTGCAGAGTACAGTACCCCACAGCTGCCCACTGGGTTAAGAACAAGGCAGTGAGGGCTGGGTTGTGGCTCAGTGGTAGAGCACTTGCCTAGCATGGGTGAGGTCCTAGGTTCGATCCTCAGCACCACATATAAACAAATAAAGACTATTGACAACTAAAAAAATATATTAAGAAAAAAGAACAAGGCCATGAGAGCCTGGTTGGGAGCTCTGTGTGTTTACAGGCTTCACAGCCTGGCGGGTCCAGCTGGGGTCAGGCCCTGATCCTAGAGTGTGTCCCTCGCTCTGAGGCAGATGGTTTCCCTGGAGAAAGCAGCTGGTGGCCTGCTTTGCCTGCTTGTGTCGAATGGCTGCTTGGTCCACCGATGCCTGGTTCTTGTCTTTTCGTTTTAGCGACTGGTTGAATGGAAACCAGCCTCAGCCCTCTGTTAGCCTCCGCCTCTTCAGTTGAAGAGCAGACTGGGTACTTTTATTTCACATGCCAACAATTGTTGACTGGGGTCTGTTTTTGGACCTCCTGGTGGCTTCAGGGGATGACCGGGTTACCTTCAGGTTGCGTGTGTGCAGTGTCCTGGGAGAGGGTCCTGGGAGAGGGTCTGCAGCCTTCAAGGGATTCCGGAGGGCCAGAGGTCCTGCAGGTTGGGGGGCTGCAGCCTTGCTCTCCACTGTGCAGGGTGGAGTCTTTTAAAATCCACTTTCACTATCAGAAGACATTTTAAATGACAATAGCTTTTCTCCTTAAGCTTGGTTTAATTAGGACCGGAATGACAAATGTGGGGAGATGAGGCTCCTTAAGACAAAGAAGCAACAGGTAGAAGCTTAAAGGAGACGGTGCTTCCCTGAGTTCAGAGCCTCTTTTCCCGGCTTGGTCTGCAGCATCTGTAGAGATGGAATGATGTTCTGTGAGGAGAGGTTAGAACACGTGTTTATGCTGACCTTTCTACACTCACGAAGTGACCAGAATGTTTCCCTGGAAGCTCACAGTTGTGTAAATATTTTGGTCCAGCATGGTTGCAGGGCAGCGCAGTCCTTCCCGCCCCTCCTGCAGGGTGCTGTGTGTGAGGGTGGTCCCTAGGTAAATATTTATTTTGTGCTTCTGACAGGAAACTTTAAATATCAAGAAAATAAAACTGTTGTCTCGATGTTCTTCCCTGTTCATATAATGAGTAGTTTAGATAATCCTGTTTCAGGAAAAATAATTGGTGATATAGGATTTTTCTTTTAACAAGATCTTTACTATTTCACTGCTTTTATAAAAAGAGCTTCCAAAGTTTGGATTGGTATTATGCTCTACTGCAGTGTGCTAGTTTTCCATTACTGTGACAAAATGCCGGAGGTAATCAACCTAAAAGGAAGAATGGTTCATTTGGCTCATGGTTACGAGGTTTCAGTTGGTGACCGCTTGGCCCTGCGATGGCACAGCACCTCAAGGCGGGAATGCAGACAGAGGCGGCCTGCTCAGCTCGTGGTGGCCAGGATGCAAAGAGGGGGAAGAGCCAGAGTCTCAGCGTCTGCTCGGTGAGCATGCCCCTGTGACTGGCTTCTCCGCTCTGACCCCCAAAGGTCTCCCACCTTCCCGTAAGGTCACTGTGGGGACTACGCCTTCAGCAAGGTGCTTTCAGGGACAGTCCAGACCCAAGCCACAACCCTTGGTATCTCAAGCTGCCCCGCCCCTTTTAAGTCGTATGTGGACAGCATGCCTTTATTTTATTTGTTTGCTTATATGTGGTGCTGAGAATCGAACCCAGTGCCTCACAAGTGCTAGGCAAGTGCTCTGCCTCTGAGCCCCAGCCCAGCCCCTCGTTTTGTGTTAAGAATGGAAAAAC
>PVHX01011882.1:24555-62091 GCA_004024805.1 Geosciurus inauris
ACGCTTGTAATCCTAGCACTTTGGGAGGCTGAGACAGGAGAATCGCGAGTTCAAAGCCAACCTCAGCAAAGGCGAGGTGCTAAGCAACTCAGTGAGACCCTGTCTCTACATAAAACACAAAATAGGGCTGGGGATGTGGCTCAGTGGTCGAGTGCCCCTGAGTTCAATCCCCAGTACCAAAAAAAAAAAAAAAAAAAGAATGGAAAAACCCATGTGAGTGTTAAGGACTTTTGGCTAATACAGGTGCTCATTTCCTGGGACACTCAGTGCTGTCCACAGACACTGGGCACCACTCAGCCCCTGCTGGCTGGTCTGTCTGAAGAAGCCCAGCGCTTCCTGTGCTGAATCGACAGCTGGCCTTCCCTTTCTAAAATTAGTTGTTGAATCTTAAGTTTTCTAAATAATGTTAGAATTTCAGAATACTTTATTTCTTTTTAATGATACTAGTTCTAGAAGTGTATTTTTCTTAGGTTAAGAATTCAAATAGTTCAGGTAACTCTAAAGCTTTCCTAATTCCAGTAAGCTAAAAAGTTCGCTTTCTCTTCCGTATTCCCTTTTGTTCTTTTTTCCTTAATGCAGATCAGACTCCTCGCATTCCCGGGGGCAGTTTTCTTGACTTGTAACTATACCATTAGTGTTTTTGGCCCCTAGTAGGAAGGGCTGTCTCCTTGCTCATGTGAACATGGCGTCAGTTTCCTGTGCTGTTTCCAGCCGCATGTCCTGCCTGGGAAGGCCCTGCCTCAAGCCCCGTGGCCCTGTCCTGCTTCAGGTGACCTCTGTGGAAGTCTTGGACACACAAAGGCAGTGTTGGCCTCATGACATTCAAGGAAGGATGCACCTGCTCCCCCTCGTGTTTCATGCAGCTGTCCTGGCTGCTGAGGTATACAGGTGGTGGTTAAGATGCGTTTTCACCAACCACTTCACCTGTTGGATTGTTACGTTAGAACGAAGAGGAGGATTCACTGGTACATGTGGAAATGTTCAGATTTAACGTAAGAGGACTGTAAATAGCCCCAGCTTGGACACAGTGATCTGCATGTGACTGGTCCCATCTGGACCTGCCCCACCTCCACACTGGGTAATTTTAGAGAAATGCCTGGGACACCTCACTTTCACCTTCAGTTTCTGTTGCTAGTTTGTGCAAGGAATGGCTCCAGTTGATGCAGTCTGGTCTGTCACCTGCTCCTGTGAACTCGTGTGCTCCTGCCTTTAGCCAGAAGGGTGGGTTGTTTTCGGAGCTGGGTCACTTAAGTGCACATTATTTTCTGGGCACAGTTTATAGGTAGGATTTTGAAGAACAGCGTGATGCGGAGGTTGTGCTGGCTTTCTGCCCAGGTTGAAGGCTTGCGTGCTGTCTCCCTCAGCCTTAGAACGGCAAGCAGACGTGTTAGAGCCTGGTTGCTGCTAGGTTTGTTCTTGAGTAAGGGCCAACTTTGGAAGGATGTTTTGTTCTAAATGCCCGTTGGGCCTGTGAAGGTGGTAAAGCAGCCACAGTGCAGGTGTGACCAGCACACTCACCCGACCGCCTGCCTTCCTGTTGACTTAGGTCAAGGTACGACAAGCACTTAGAGTTGGCCTCATTTCATGTATGAGGATCGCAGTTCGTGTTCTTGGTACCTTGCTGTCTTAAGGAGTGATATACAAATAAATGTTTGCCGTTATAAAAATATTTGCTACTCAAAAATTCAGAAAACACAGAAGTAGTAATCATTCATAGTCCTGTTCTCCACACACAGGCTTTTGTTCTGTTGAGATGACTGTTGACAATTGCAGTGTGTATACAACCTTTGCTGCTCTGTGTTTTTCACCTGGATTGTTTTGTTTTGTTTTTTTTTTTAAATAGTATTTGTGTAGGTTTTAAAAACCTCTGTTTTAGCTTACAATCAAACAGAGAAGTTTATTTTCAGAGTTAAGAGACCTGCTTTCTGCATTTCTTTCTGTTGTACCAACAGAGGAGTTTAGATAAGTTTTGCATTTAGATAAGTTCTGTGCTCTTCAATTCAGGTTTATTTAAAACAAACAAACAAACAAAACTAATGGAGAAACCACAGTGTACCATACTGGTTCAGAATGGAGCAAGGTCTTCCCTGATCTCCCAAAGCACTTTTTTCCTTTTTTGGGTTGCGGTTATTAATTCATATGCTGTACAGTTCCCCTTATGGGTATAGTTCTGTGATTTTTGACAAATACATACTCATGTAAATGCTCCCACAGTCAGGACAGACAATATTTTCATCACTGTAAGTTCTCACCCCACCCTACTTTTGAAGTGCTGGAATTGAACCCAGGGGTGCTCCACCACTGAGCCACCTCCCCAGCCTGTAGTTTCTATTTTGAGACACAGTCTCATTAAGTTGCTGAGGCAGGCCTCTAACTTGTCATCCTCCTGCCTCAGCCTCCTAGCAGCTGGGAGTGCAGGTATACACCCCTGTGTTCAGCCCTGCACCCCTTTGTAGTGGAACCCTCCTCATCCCCCCAGCCTCTGCCCCGGCATCCACAGATCTGACACGTAAATGGAATCATACAGAGTGGAGCCTTGGTTTCTGCCTGGCTTCTTTCATTTAACAGAATGTTTTCAGGTTCCTCCACGGTACGGCACGTATCAGCGAGTCCTTTCCTCTTCTTGGTGCATGCCCTCCGTTGTTGGGGTGTACCCCATCTGTCATTCATTCACCAGCTGATGAACCAGCTTGCTGCTAGTCATAGGTGAAGCTGGTGCTTGCTTTCCTGTCAGGTCTTTGTGTGGACCCGTGGACTGCTGGGTCACAGAGCATTTGATATTCATCATTTCATGTGAATGCCAGAGTCTGTGAGGGTCCAGTAACCCCACCCCTTTCCTGCCTGAGCAGCTGAGAGTCGGTGTCACATGCTGCCGCTGTGGGCTAGGACCTGAAGCTCCACCCTGGACGTCCAGGTCGTTTGCTGTCCTGACTACACTTCTGCTTCTGGTGTTCCTCTGGTTTGGCAGTAGCACTGACACAGCACTCAGGTGCTGGCCACCGTTAGAGAACACAGGGTTCACCAAGGACTGAGCATCAGAATGTGAGCAAGATCCTTCCTCAAGTTAGTAGCTTCCCCGTCTCACCTGGAAATGCGGAAGTTCATGCAGTAGATGCTAACTCATAGTCTAGTCTAGTCTTCAGTCAGTCTCCCCAGAAAATGCGTTTTGCATAGAGATCCACCAGAATGGACTTTGTATATGGAATAAGATTCATGTCCAGAGTCAATTGGATAGTTACATAAAATTTCTATCTTGTGGCATTCAGAGTGGGAGCCTTCACGGGATCACCAAACCATAAGAACATCTAGTGTAGAGCTCCACACAGAGCACATCATGTTCCCGCCTCCCCAGCTCTAACGCTCTAGAACAAGAGCTGGTGTCACAACCGGGTAGTGTGGACTCGGCGCCGCAGAGCCTGGGGGAAGCAGATGCAGTGTTTCCTAGCTGGGTGGAGCCTTCCAAGTCCCCGGCCTTGCAGGTCAGCCAGCCTCACCACGCTTCCTGGACTCAGGCAGCAGCACCTCTAGCTGGCTGCAGAGCTGGGCCTGAAAGAGGCTGATGACACAACCTGCAAGGTTACCCAAGGCAGCCGCGCGCTCAGGCTGTCCAGGGAAGAGTAGTAGCTGGAGTTACTGAAACGTTAAGCTAAGGAGAAGTGAACTTTATTCTTCTCATCCAGTGTTTAAGAAACAGGGAGATCTAACTATCGCTAAGGTCCATCCTGGCCACTTATTAATTGAATGATTTATAAATTTTATAACTTATTTGAAAAATGAAAATAATAACTTCCTTAATTTGAGCTTTATAAGGTTCAAAATAGTACATGTGAACTCTGAGCACAGTGTCTGTAAGTGGTAAGTGGCGTCCACTCCAGAACCCGGGGTGGTGGTGGATGTGAATTCTGGAAGCTGAGAGTCAGTCTTTATTCTGGACGTCTGTGAGCCTGGTGTTCGGTTTGGTCAGATGTTCCATTCAGCTGAGCAGGACCCGCGTTGAGTCATAGGCTGGTTAAATACATAAATAACCTAATCCAAAGAAGTTTCCAAGTTTCAGCTCTACTGTATTTTCTGTTCAAGGAGAGACTTTGAAAGAGAGGAAGGAATGGAAGCTGCCCGTTTTAGAAGGTGGTACTGGAGGAGGAGAACATGGGCAGGTTGGAAGGGATTAAGCATTTAAGGACTGTTCCTGAATTTTGGCGCAAAGGGTTGCATGGCTCTGAAATTATGCTGACAGATTTTTATAACAGTGGAATGCTTATTGTCTTAGATATGGACATATGTCGTCATTATTCTGTTGGAAAGCCCTGGGACTTCACCCACACGGGGTGCATTTGATGGTTTTGTCCCCTCTTCTACTCTGGTAGCCATTTCCCAACATCTTATGATCTGAAAAACTTTTTTAATTTCACAAAGCCTTAGTTTTTGTTTGTTTTGTGGGTGTTTTGTTTTGAGATGGAATCTCATCGTGATGCCCAGGCTCGCCTAGCTCCTGGGCTCAAGTGACCCCTCCGCAGCCTGGCAAGTAGCCGGGTGAGGAGCCGCCAGCCCAGCAGGCTCGCTTCCGGCCTTGCTCCACCTGCTGCTTACGCAAGGTTCCCTTGTCTTGATACCTGAGCAGCTAGAGGTAGTGTCCTGGGCACGTCTTGAAGAGACATGTCCTTTGTCCATGTCTGAAATGGGGTACTCTTTGTACTTTTCCATAATCCTTGATTCAACACAGTTACATTGAGTTTATTATTTGGAGTCTTTTTTCTTTTTTTTTTTTTGTTGTTGTTTATATTTCCAATACTTGAGTTCCAAGCACTGTACCAGTGTTTTCTCCATTTAGGAATATTCTTCCTAGCCTCATTTGCTTGCCTTGAAAACCCTTGAAGTGCATTTTCAAGTGCGTTTGTGACCAGTTGTTGTTCAGTGAAGCTGTTAGGAGGGTGGAGGAGCGAGTTGCAAGGTGCCCTGCTCCTGCCACGTCCTTAATTACTTGTGCAGATTTAAGGTTTCAGGTATTTCCTGCTTTAACAACAGCAGTCAGAAAGCAAACGCTCACTGTGTGTTTTTGCTTTCTCCACTTGCCCAGAGATTCTTGAGATCAAGATGCCATCTGGTGAACTTGCTTATGTAATATTTTTCCCTGCAAAGTGAGAAGAGCTTTTGGAAGTGGAAAGGCTCAAATGCTCACCAGGAGGTGGGGCTGGGGGCTTGTTCCTATTCCCAGATCTGAAGAGCACGCTGCCATAAATTGTGAGGCGCTGCTCGTGTTTGGGGCTCATTCACTCTCATCGCTAAACTTTATCTGATTAAATTTGTTTGTTTAAGACAAAGTTGTTTTTTAAGCTTACCTACAGGAAGGCAGAAAGGAGGAGAAATATTAGCTAAGCGTCTTGAGAGTGCCATGTCATTAATAGAGAGCAAACACGTTGGTGTCTGTCCACTTGCAGAATCTACCTGACAACAAGTCCACAGGCCACGCCTCTCTCGTCAGAGGCAGGGCTCTCCGAAGCGTGGGTCACCTGGCGGTCCCAGCCACGAATCAGGTTTTTATTCCAATCTTAATTTCTAGTATCCGCAACGCTCAAGTCACACCTCACACTTGACACGAACGTACAGGCAGATGGCAGGAAGGCCGAGAAGGGGTTAAGGCGACCGCGTGGGGTTAGGAGGCTGAACCACCGAGAGGCAGGCAGAGCGCAGGTGTGGATGAGCCCCTGCAGGTGTCAGGTCAGATCAGGAACCAGCCGGAGGCTTCAGGGCGCTGAGCTGCCAAAGCCCAGGCTGTGTTCTAGGCCAGGTTCCTGACTGCAGCTTCAGAGTGGCAGCTGCAGCTGTCAGCTTGGAGGGGCCACACGTGGTGGTCACCGCCAGGAGGAACTGCCTTCACTGAAGTCCAATGGGAACAGGAAATCAGGGGTTCTTTACTATGGCAATTTTCCTGGGCAAGGCTTGTGAGTAGTGACCAGGGTACAGGTCAGAGTGCTGCCTTTTCGAGTCTTGGGGGCTCCTCCTTTTACGGGTCTCGAGTGAGGGGTTCTCATCTGACGAGGTTTATAAGCTCCCGGTTTTGGTGTTCCTGATGTGATTTGGGACGTGCACGTGTCCAGGTGCTCCTGATTTAGTTTGGTAAGTTGGCACATGTAAGTTACTTATCCATTTGTGCCTTATAGTGGCAGATGGTGGTTGTTTACTTGTACAAACCAGATGTGGAGTCATTCTGCCTTGGCACTTGTACTCAAAACTGAGTAGCTCATGGCAAACTAGTGCTAAACTTATGAGATGGAGTCACTCAAGATCAGGCGCAGCCTGAGAACCGCTGTTCTACACACCAGGGAGTCACTCAGGGCAGGGCATGGACTGTCCTCCATATTAAAAAAGTAAAGCCGTATTTCTCATTTTTCTGTGTGTAACGTACATTAAATTTTAAAGGAGGCTTCATTTCTTGTGATTAAGTGGCAGCCTTTATAAAACAAAAGACATCAGCATCCTTAACTCATGTTTCTTTAAAAAAATTTCCAGACAGTGTTCTCCTTCCAGTGACAGAGCAGGCAGGTCTTATGGAGAAGCCAGTCACACACTGTGAGGTGCCTTCAAACATGGAGTTTTGTGTAGCTTTGTCTTGCTGCTCCCATGCTGGGCATGTGCTCTGCCCTGGAGCCACTACCGCAGACAGGCATCTGCGCTGCCCAGTGAGTCGCTAACGTTTTGGTCCCTCTTTTTCTTTTCATACTTATTTATATTTGGGGTGTTTGTTTTGGGGGGCTTGGGGTTTTGGGGTGCTGAATCTAGAACCCAGGTCTTTGCACATTCTCAGCACACGCTCTGCCACTGAATCCCCTGCCCCCTAACGTGGGACTTTCTGACAGGCGCAGCAAAGTCCCCTTGCATCTGCATTGCAGGGGTGCAGCCTGACTACAGTACTAGCATATTGTAATTTGTATATAATAATTCACAAATGCTGACGTTATGCTAATAGATTAGTTAGAAAATAGCACAAGTGTTGATTTCTGAAAATGCTGTGTAATTGGTTATTTCTAGAGACGAAAAAAGAATTAAAATCAGTGTTGTAAAATAATGTCACGTTAGAATTACAGGTGGAGTCCAGTGATCTAGAACATAATGAGATGAATTAATAGGGATCAATATTATATCCTATGTTTAAATTTTAAAGGCACAGTATTGACTTAGAGAAATGAGGGTTATATGGCACTAGTTAATTTTTTAAAATATGTGTTATTGGTAGTATTTTATTAGGTCTCAGATTTTTTAAATCTTGCTGAAATCATTGTTGAAATGGTTTGAAAATAGCAGTTACTGACAGCATATTTGTTAATTTTTTTTTTTTAGTTGTAGATGGACACAATGTCTTTATTTTATTGCTTTGTATGTGGTGCTGAGGATCGAACCCAGGGCCTCATGCATGCAAGGCAAGCACTCTACCACTGAGCCACAATCCCAGCCCTGACAGCATATTTGTACCCAAAGCGAGCCACCTCATTTAGGCTACTTGAGTTATAAAAAGGCACTGCCCAGTATCCAGGAGGCTGGTTGCTGCTCTACTTTTCCTGGCTGTATTCTGCTCTGATGGTGGTAGTAGTGGTTTTTTCAGCACAGCTTCAGTCAGGAAGAAAAGTGGTGGTCACTTCAGCAGCACATATACTAAAATTGGAATGATACAGAGAAGATCAGCATGGCCCCTGCGCAAGGATGACATGAGAATTCCTGAAGTGTTCCATTTTTTTTTTAGCAAGAATGAAGCGGGAGGCATCACAATACTAGACCTTAAACTATGCTACAGAGCCATAGTAACAAAAACGGCATGGTACTGGCACCAAAACACACATGTAGACCAAGGGTACAGAATAGAAGACACAGAGACAAGCCCATGTAAATACAGCTATCTCATACTAGACAAAGGAGCCAAAAACATACATTGGAGAAAAGATAGCCTCTTCAACAGATGGTGCTGGGAAAACTGGAAATCCATATGCAGCAAATTGAAACTAAACCCCTGTCTCTTACCATGCACAAAAAAGCGGATCAAGGACCTAGGAATTAGACCAGAGATCCTGCGCCTAATTGAGGAAGAAGTAGGTCCGAATCTTCATCATGTTGGATCAGGCCCCGACTTCCCTAACAAGACTCCTAAAGCACAAGGAATAAAATAAAAAATCTATAAATGAGGGCTGGGGGCTGAGTGGTGGAACACTTGCCTAGCACACGTGAGGCCCTGGGTAAACCACATAAAAAATAAATGAATAAAATAAAGCTATAAAAAAGTCACCTCATTTTAAAAAATCAATAAATGGGATGGATTCAAACTAAAAAGCTTCTTAGCAAAAGAAACAATGAGGTGAGCAGAGAGCCGACATTCTGGGAACAAATGTTTGCCACACACACGTCCCACAGAGCACTGATCTCCAGGATATATAGATAAAGAACTCAAAAAACTTAACACCAAAAAAACAACCCAATCAATAAATTGGCTAAGGAGCTGAACAGACACTTCTCAGAAGAAGATACACAATTAATCAACAAATATATGAAAAAATGTTCAACACCTGTAGCCATTAGAGAAATGCAAATCAAAACTACTCTAAGATTCCATCTCCCGCCAGTCAGAATGGCAGTTATCAACACAACAAGTGGGGTGGGGTTATGGCGCAGTGGTAGCGTGCTCACCTAGCACGCATAAGGCACTGGGTTCGATCCTCAGCACCACATAAAAATAAAATAAAGATATTCTGTCACCTACAACTAAAAAATAAACATTAAAAAAAAAAAACACAACAAGTGTTGGCGAAGTTGTGGGGAAAGGCACGCTCATACATTGCTGGTGGAACTGCAAATTGGTGCAGCCAATCTGGAAAGCAGGATGGAGATTCCTTAGAAAACTTGGAATGGAACCACCATTTGACCCAGCCATCCCACTCCTGGGTCTATACCCAAAGGACTTAAAAATCAGCATACTACAGTGCTGCAGCCACTTCAATGTTTATAGCAGCTCAATTTACAATAGCTAAACTGTGGAACCAACCTAGATGCCCTTCAGTAGATGAATGGATAAAGAAACTGTGGTATATATACACAATGGAATATTACTCAGCAATAAAAGAGAATAAAATCATGGCATTTTCAGGTAAATGGATGGAGTTGGAGAATATCATGCTAAGTGAAGAATATCATGCTAAGAGAATATCATGCTAAGCCAATCCCAAAAAACCAAAGGCTGAATGTTCTGAGAAGTGGATACTGATCCATAATGGGAGGAGGGCATGGGAGTGGAGGAACTTTAGATTGGGCAAAGGGGAGGACGGGGAGGAAGGGGCACAGGAATAGGAAAGATGGTGGAATGAGATGGACGTCATTACCCTGGGTACATGTATGAAGACACGAATGGTGTGACCCTACCTTGTGTACAACCAGAGAAGTGAAAACTTGTGCTCCATTTGTGTACAGTGAATCAAAGAGTATTCTGCTGTCATGTATAACTGATTAGTATAAGTAATTCCTTTTTTTAAAGTGCTTGCCGGTGGGGGGGGGGGCTGGCTGGGATTGTGGCTCAGGGGCAGAGCGCTTGCCTAGCATGCGTGAGGTGCTGGGTTCAATCCTCAGCACCACATAAAAATAAATAAAGATATTTGTGTCCATCTACAACTAAAAAATATTTTTTAAAAAAATAAGTGCTTGCCGGTGGCACTGCTCAAGGTCACGTTGTGGAAGGGTCCCGCTGTGGAAGGTCCCGCTGTGGAAGGTCTTGCTGTGCAAGGTCCCGCTGTGGGAGACTTGTTGGCCCGGGATGAGCAGATGGGAGGAGATGTGGCCTTGCTGGTTTTTTTTTTTTTAGTTGTAGATGGACACAATACATTTATTTATTTACTTACGTATTTATGTGATGCTGAGATTAGAACCCAGTACCTCACGCTTGCCAGGCAAGCGCTCTACGACTGAGCCACAACCCCAGCCCCCTTGCTGGGTTTTAACGGGGCTCTTTGGCTGGAAGTGGCTGTGGTTGTTGAGAGCATCTCGTGGGATGAGTGTCTCTTCCCCGCTGATCTCTCCCTGGTGAGATGGCTAGAGACAGCTGGAGCTGCTGCCCAAGGGAAGCTTCGGGTGGACTGGAGTGCAGTGGCCCTTCCAACAACTGGACCCAAGAACTGGTGCATCCTCAGGAGCAGGGTGGCCTTTTCCTACCCCGCCCCTTGTGACTTTGTAGCCTCCCTGCCAGCTTCCCATCAGCCCTAGCCGCAGCTCCTTGGGGACTCAGACATCTGCGTCCCACTTCCACAATCTGGGAAGAGAATGGCCAGCCAGCAACCACCTGTGTTCCACCCTGTTCCAATTACTTGTGGCCTGGAAGAGGAAAGGTCACGCAGTTCGAATGATTTCTGAGCAACCCAGGAGGGCGGGATCGAGACTGAGGGCATCTGGCAAGGCAGCTTTCCAGGCCGTGGCGCAGGGGACGAGAGGGCGTTGGAGAGAGGCCGTGCTGAGGGCCAGGTGGTGGCAGGTGGCCTGCAGAGCAGTCTGCAGGGGATCAGTCTTCAGCTCACCGTAGGGGAACACTTCCTGAGCCAGTGGTGGCACGTGCCTGTGATCCCAGCCACGCAGGAGACCGAGGCAGGGGGCTGGCAACTCAGAGGTCAGCCTTGGCAAGTTAGCGAGACCCTGTCTCAAGAGAAAGAGTTAAAAGGAATGGGAATGTACCTCAGAGGTAGAGCACCCCTGGGCTCAAGCCTCAGCACCACCCAAAAAAAAGAACAGAAAACATTATTGAGCATTGCAGGTTCGGGACAGGCTATTTTGGGTTATTAAATCCCTCATGGACTGTGGGCCGCAGTGCCCACTTGTCAGTGGAACACGGCAGGAGAGGGTCTGGCTTACCTGTGAAGTTCCTTCTGAGCCTCAGTAAAGTCAGTCTTATCGTAAGTACTTCTATCCAGATAGTAAGACTGAATGTTTTTCTTACAGACACATCCAGTATCTCTTCAGCCAGGGAAAGCCAAGTGGGCCAGGCTGGCTACAGAATCCCCTTTCAGTCATTCAGGACCTGCCTGGGGGAGGGCGGCTCAGAGCCCTCTTTCACAGAGCAGGCTGTGCAGTGACAGAGTGTCCTGGTTTAAAATGAGGCATTTCTTTGGCTCCTGTGTCTGTGGGTTGGCAGTATGCGCCTAGTCCAGCTGGGTGGAGGCTGCATGACGTCTGGTGGCCCAGCCTGTCCCGTGTCCTCATCCCAGCTTCACAGGCAGCTGGGGAAGCTCTAACAGGGAGAGCTGACCCTCCAGGCTGCCGGAGGCCTAGGCCCAGAGCTCGTGTGAACTCATTTCCCCTGAGTTTGTCCATCCAAGTAAATCTCAGGATCACCTAAATCCAGGGGCCTGGAAATGGACCCTGTCCCTTAATCCAAGAAGAGGATCCGAGAACTTGTGAAGAGGGGTTATAGAGGTGGAAGGTCATCTCCACTTTCTTTGCAAAGAAGAACCACAGCAAGCGCACTGTTCTAAAGTACTATGGGTCAATAAAAATACCCTCTGTGTGTGTGTGTGTTTTACCCGCGATTGACCCCAGGGGTGCTTAACCACTGAGCCACACCCCAGCCCTTTTTATTTGAGACAGGATCTTGCTAAATTGCTGAAGCTGGCCTTGAACCTGAGATCCTCCTGCCTCAGCCTCGCAAGTTGCTAGGATAACAGGCATGGCCACTGTGCTGGGCTTACAGTAGCATTTTGTAGCAAATGCTTCATTCGCACTTTACATATTGAAAAACTACAGCTCTCACCACAAGTTGACTGTTCATTTATATTAATTTGATCAAGTCGAATACTTGAATATTTTCTGTTCATGTACTGAATGGTGCATTGAGGTGGTAGAGGCTAAAGTTCTAAGTTCTTTTTTTTTTTTTTTTAAATATTTATTTTTTAGTTGTAGGTGGACAGAATATTCTTTATTTTATTATTTTTATGTGGTGCTGAGGATCGAACCCAGTGCCTCACGCATGCTAGACGAGCACGCTACCACTGAGCCATAACCCCAGCCCTAAAGTTCTAAGTTCTAAAGTAAATTGTTTTCTTTGTTTCAAAGTAAGGTAAATGTATCTAACGTGTTCACTGAATGTATCCAAAAGGAAAAAAAACCATCTACTCAACTTCGTAGGCCCTTACGTTCCTGCGGATAGTAAATTGTATTGGATTAAAAGTGCCGTGCGGAGGCTGGGATGTGGCTCAGTGGTGGAGCGCCTGCCTGCGGCCCTGAGTTCAGTCCCCAGTCCCAAGAAAAGCAGTTGCATGGGGAGTAAATCATTATGAATGTGAAGATCACAGGTTTTTCCTTACAGAGCAGCGCTAGAGCTGTTTGAATCTTGCCTTTGAATGCCTGTCGCTTCTAGGAGCTCTGCCAGTGCCGGCCCGGCGAGGGAAACTGCTCGTGCTGCAAGGAGTGCATGCTGTGTCTCGGGGCCCTCTGGGACGAGTGCTGCGACTGCGTGGGTAAGTGGGCACCGGGCAGCGCTCTGCCTCTGGCACGGGACCCTTGACTCCAGGAGAGGCTGAGGAGCCGTGCAGCGCGGGGGTAGGCGCTGGCCTTGCGTGTGCGTGGCCCTGGGTTTAATCCCCAGCCCGGCACAGGAGAGGCTGTGAGCACGCACGCATGTGAGTGAGTGTGCCTCGGGCACTTGTTACGTGCGAGCTTGGGAGTGTGTTCACCTTCACGGTTTGTCCTTTCGGAAGTTGTGGGAGGAGCTTTAAAGTGCATGTCCTGGGGTGGGAAGTGAGGGACCCGGAGGTGGTGGTTTTGCTCTCCATTTGAAATCCTCCATTCTGTTGAATTTTTTGTGAGAAGCACTTTGTTTTGTTGCTAGAAACTGTTTTATAAGAAGAGATGTTTATAGAAACGTTTTTTGGTTTTTTTGTTTGTTTGTGTGTTTTTTTGGTACTGAGGATTGAACTCAGGGGCACTCGACCACTGAGCCACATCCCCAGCCCTATTTTGTGTTTTATGTAGAGACAGGGTCTCACTGAGTTGCTTAGTGCCTCGCCCTTGCTGAGGCTGGCTTTGAACTCGCGATTCTCCTGTCTCGGCCTCCCTAAGTGCTGGGATTACAGGCTTGAGCCACCACACCCGGCTTAGAAACGTTTTTTAAGATGTATTAAGTAAAACATGTGCTGCTGTTGGTGTGGCTGGGGCAAAACCAGGCGGCTCCTCGCCGCCTCGGTCCGGGCGAACACCGCCTTCCCAGCAGCCCCTCGGGTGGCCGGGAGCGCCTGTCCCGCTCGCTGCTGTCGCAGGCCCTGAGAGCGCTGCCTGCGTGTAACAGGAAGCAGGGGCCTTGTGCGCGCGTGGCGTCTTCAACAGAGACACCTGCGGTGTGTACCTGAGCCCTCGGGGACCTCCGCAGCCCGGTGGGTCCCGTCCCCTCCGGCTGATCCTGTGCCCGGCCACGCCTTCCTCGCGTCCCTCGCCCAGGATTCTGAGTGAATCCTTGCACTGTTCTCGGTTTGCTCATCTTGGAAACCGGCAGTTCATTTCCCGTCACGCGCATGAGGACCAGGGTTCTGGTCTCTCATCTTCCCAGTGACGTGCCTGCTCCGCGAGGGTCGTTGTCTGAATGTGTCGGAGCAGACGCCCCCGGGAGCTGTGCGCACGCAGCCCTCTCCCGCCCCTCACCCACCGTGGCGCCCCCAGAGGCCTGGTGCTCCCTGACCGCCCGGTGCGCCCTCCAGCCGGGGCTGCGCGCCTCTGGCCACCTGGAAGAAGCAGTCGCGGGTTACTGTAGAGCACTAAGTGCGAACCAGCACGTGCAACGACAACAGAGAAACAGCCACCCGGGCCCTTCACACCTGTGCACACTGAGCACCGTCCCGGAAAGTCCGCGCCACATACGTGTGCTGTGCGTGCAGCGTGCCACATACGTGTGCGGCGCCATGGTCGTCACACGTCACATGCTTGTGCCTCCTGTGTCGCACGTGCGTGTCACACCATGTGTTGCATGTGTCATATACGTGTGTTGTGTGTCACGTGTGTTCTTTAGCCACCGTACACACAGTGATAGTGAGACAGTGCCGTGCAGCTTCTCCGTGGAAGGTCGGGCATGTTTCCATGGAGAAGGGGCAGCTGCTCCCGTGGCTGCAGGTGGAGCCTCACTGGGCCTCCAGTTGCTGCCAGCCTCTCCTGCCGGGCTTGGGCCCCTCCAGCTCTGGGCTGCGTCCCCGGCAGCTCCCCCGAGGGCAGACACCGTGCTCCAGGAGCTCCTGCACGGCCTCCTCTGCGCAGCCGTGCCTGCTGCCCTGCTCGTCCGCCTGTGGGGAGCCCTCCACATGCTTCCTGGTGAGGCTCAGCCTCCCCTGTGTGCCTGGCCTGGTGCCCCTCGCCTGGACTTCGTCTGGCGCCTCTCTTGCAGCTCCCTGAGGGACAGTTCTTTCTCTGGGTTTGCTCCTGAGCCCAGGGTCACCCTGTGGCCTTTCATCTTCACAGTCCAGTGTCCACCTCTCCTTCGTTTTTGTGACCCCAGTTCCCTCGCCAACAGGCTCTTCTGTTGTGCTGTTTGTTGGTGGTGGAGGGAGCCTGTTTTTCAACAATTTTAGTTTTTGAGCTGAACACAAAACCAGAAAATCCAGTTACCCAGTGGGTACCTGCTCCTCAACAACCACGGATGTCTCGCCATGCTGGTCCTCTTTGCTGTCCAGCCTCACCGTCTCTGTTTTTCTGGGGTATTAGGAAGTCCGTCATTTTACAACACCATCGAGATCCTGAAGGTCTTCTGTAGTTGTTTTACCCAAATCAAAAAGCAAGCTGGGTGTGGTGGTGCATGCCTGTAGTGCCAGCACTTTGGGAGGCTGAGACAAGAGGATTGCAAGTTCAAAGCCAGTCTCAGCAAGGACGAGACGCTAAGCAACTCAGTGAGACCCTGTCTCTACATAAAACACAAAATAGGGCTGGGGATGTGGCTCAGTGGTTGAGTGTCCCTGAGTTCAATCTCCAGTACCAAAAAAAAAAAAGCAAAATCCCCTTGCTGTAGTGGACGGTGGGCTCAGCCTGAACTGACTGAAGAAAACCAGACCTGGGAGCCTTTTTAAAATCCCACAGCAGGGGCTGGGATTGTAGCTCAGCGGTAGAGTGCTTGCCTCGCATGCGTGAGGCCCTGGGTTCGATCCTCAGCACCACATACAAAGCAATAAAATAAAAATACATTGCGTCCATCTATAACTAAAAAAATATTTTAAAAAAATAAATAAATAAAATCCCACAGCATTTGCGTTTGTTGCCAGGGTGCCCGTCCCACGCAGCATCCTGCCTGCCACCCTCTCTTCTTTGCAGATGTCACTGCAGTAGTTAGACATCATTAAAAATGCCTTTTGATGTAAGCAAATATAAAAAAGTTGTTCTACAGGTATCTTAATGTCTGTTAAGTACCATTATTTGCATAAAACAAGGTCACGGCAGGAGTAGGAATGACCTTCTCAACCCAGAAAGCCATGTTCAGCTTTGTAGAGTGTAGGCAGAAGAAACCGACTTGAAAATAGCAAGATTATTTGAACTCTTGTCTATAGAAGAGCTGTGTGATTTGCTGCACTGCCCCTCCCTCCTTCCGAAACAGTTCCGAGTGATCCAGGGCTCATCTCTCGGAAGAGTTGGAGGACTTCTCTGTGGAGAAAGTGGAGGAAGAAGGAAGATTATCAGCGTTTAGAAAACAAGCCGGTGCTTGGATTGAGAGCCCCTGCAGGGTGCAGAGCAGGATGAGTGAGAGCAGACCAGCATCTCCACAGCCTCAGCTGGCACGGACACCCAGTGACAAGTGCGCCACGGAGGAAGACCAAGGGGTGGTCATCGCTGCCGCCAGGCTCGCGCCGTCCCTGGACCGTGTCTGTCGTGGTCAGTGGGGAGACTCTTCTCACTGAGGTGCTGATCAAGAGTGTGAGTCTCAGTGCCAACGCAGGTGGAGCTCGGGCGTCCCACCCACACACCCTGGCTCCTAACTGGGTAATAGAGGGTCAAACACAAGAGCAGAGAAGCAAGTGACAGGCACGGCTGAGGGAACAGCTTGAACCAGGAGTGCAGTGAGGGAAGCTGGAGCCTGAGCAGGGGCCTGGGGACAGCAAGCCTCATGGGCACCAGCGGGTTCTGGAGGCCTCCTCCTGCCCTCCTCCCCCTCCTCCTCCGTAGAGGACACAGTGAGCCTCACCTAGGCACCAGCAGGGTCTGGAGGCCGCCTCCCAAAAGAAACTGGGCTTGCCAGGCTTCAAGTGTGCAGTTGAGAAGTGTGAGATTTCTAGACAGGCTGAAGCCGTGTTCTGGGATCCACAGAAAGAAAGTGCTGAGCTTAAAATGCTGGGGAGCACTTAAGAAGAAAATGCTTTTGCACAAAGGAATTAAATATGGCTGTCTATATTTCATGATAAAATCTTCAAATAGACACAGAAGTAAAAAAAATAGCACCGTGAACTCCCGCGTGCCTGTGTCAGCCTCAGCAGTGATTGAGAAGACGCCACACTTGCTCTACCCATTTTTTTTTCTTTGCTGAAGCATTTTAAAGCAAATTATAGCAAGACCTGGTGGTACACAACTGTAATCCCAGCTCCTCGGGAGACTGAGGCAGGAGGATTGCAAATAATAATTGCTTGATATGATGCCAAGTTCAGTTCATGATCATGTTTCTCCAGGTGCCTGAGTAGCTGATTGGCTCAGATCCCAGCTCAGATCTCCAGACCCACCCTCCCCTCCCGTACTGTACTGCTGACCTGCGGAGCGACCACCTTCAACAAGTCCCCTCTCTGTGCTTGCAGTAATTCAGAGCTCCCTGTGAACACTTGATTAGATTCAGGTGTGATGCTTCCTGGCAGGAAGCCTTTGCGGGATGTGCTGTGTGGGATGTAGCAGGGTCTCAATATTCTATGGACCTCAGAAGGGCCTTTGTCTTTAAATCAGAGGCACTGTCCTTTACCATGGCCTTGCATGAGGGGCCCTGGCGTCTGCCTGAGCTGTGGTGCCCAGGGCTTGCCAGTTGCGGTGGGAGCAGGTGCAGGACTCCTGTGCTCCACAGAGGCAGCCAGTCAGCAAGCCTGTCAGGGCACAGCTGGAGACGGGGGAGAGCGGGAGGGCCAGCGTCCTGGCCTGCGGACCAGGAAGAGATGGAGGGTAGCACTAGCGAGCCACAAGGATTCAAGATAACCGAGGAGACTAGTGCAGCGTTGGCTGGCATGATTCTGAGGGATACGGAAGGGGCGGTGTTGGAGTAAATGAGCTCAGTCTTTCACCTTTTGCTCGAGAGCATTCACCGATAACGTCTTTAGGTGCTTTTGCAGCTGCTTTGGCTATTTTCACTTCAGTCATCCTGGCGGTAACTATGAGAGGACAGTGCAGTGGCGTGGGCTGGGTGCCTGGAAAGGGCCTTGGCCCTGCCCTGCCAGCTGCTGTTGATGCTTAGCTTGCACAGTTACCCAGGAAAGCAGAGACCTTCCCCTTTGGTCTGAGCACCTATACTGAAATGTGATTTTGTCAGGTAAACTACCTCTTATTGTATTCTTGGTTTTCAGATATCTGGTGATGAGAGGTCAGCTTTAAGCGTTGATCTAGTATCATGGGGAAAGTCTTTGTATTTCCTAGTTGCAGATGAAGAGTGTGATAGGGTGAATTGGACCTGCTGACTTGGGAGTAGTGTCTAAATTCTGTTCACTTATGGATTTGGAATCTGTGCCTTTCAATTATTGCCAATTATGACTGTTATTTGCAAAACCAGTTTAAACAGTTACATTTATACTTAGTGTTTAAATGTCTATGTAATGAAATAATACAAAACAGTAACAAAATCTCAGAGAAATGATCAGGAAAAGTGAGCTCCAAGGCAGCCTCTGCGTGGAGAAGAGCTCTCTAACAACAGAGAAGACTGCAGGACGCTGGCAGGTGCTTTGCCAAGCCCTCCTGAGTGAACTTAAACCACAGAGGCTGGTAACTCAACCAGAACCCCCTGTACACAATGAAGAGGGGCAACTAAGGCGCTCCAGAGTTTCAAATCATTTCTTTCCCTGAGCAGGACAACACATCTGGAGGATTAGTCACAGTCCCTGTGCTTGAAAGAAGGCAGAATTGGAAGGCTCGTGGCAGGAAGTGAGGTTAGGATCAGTGCCTGAGTCTCCTGTGATCTCTCTCTGGAAATGACCCTCCTTAAAGAGAGGGCAGATGAGCACTTGATAACACGGAGGAGCACCGCCTGGAAGGGTTTGCTTTTCAGTGAAGGTCATTAGAAATGGCGTGGCCATGAAGACAGGCGGCGAGGCCGTGGCTCCAGTCCTGGGAGGGATGATTTGTACAAGTCACCCCCCGGGACCTGGGACCACTCCCCAAGAATAGGCAGGCGCAGTCACTCAGTCCAGTTGCTGAGGCCCAGACATACTGAAATGTAATGAAGAGCACAATTTATGCACGTGTGTACGTCCTCCTTGGCTCTTGCACTGTTTCTTAAACCAAAAAAGTGTGAAAAACAAATGAGATGTCTTTTTCTCCTCCTTCCCTGGATTTATAAAATTTAGAAATTCTTAAATTTGGTTGAACTTTTTGACCTTTTAATCTGGGTGGACATGAAACTCCATAATAAATCTAATGGATGCTTTAAAAAAAGAGAGAAAGAAAAATTTAGCTTTTCAAAGCTAAAGCAAACCCAGAGTGTTCTGTTGCAGTCACTCTTGCTACTAAACCACCTACCCTGATGCACAGTGGCGGGGCACGCACTGTCCTGAGCTCACGACGTCCATGCAGGCTGGGCTCGGGGGCAGCCCCTCCGGACAGCCCACTGCGAGGAGCGGCCCTCACCCCACAGGCTGGGGCTGGTTGACCTCCCCCAGTTCCCTCTGTCCATGTTCTTGTTTTAAAAATTATTTTTTCAAACTACCTATTTTGAACTAATTCCAGGCATAGAGAAATTTGCCAGTAGGGTAGAGAGACTCCTGTGTCCCTCTGCAGATGCCAGGTGTGGGCGTTTCATGGTCACGCTGGCTCGTTGCCGCGTCGGCCTCCCTCACACACACACCCACCTGGCCTTCGGATCTTCAGGAAGCAGTTGACACCCGAGCTCCTGCCTCCACTGAACACTGCGGTCTGAATTTTCCAGCAACAGACATTCTCTCACACCCCCACGCCCCTCCAAATCAGGCAGCATCGCCCACAACCCACAGACCCGTTCAGACTGTGTCCCCGTCCCGGCAGGGTCTCTTGTTCCTGTCTGGTCCACGATCCTCTCTAGGAATGCGTCGTGTGCTTGGCTGTCAGGCCTCAAAGCCATTCCCCCCGAAACACCCCTGTCCTTCGCCTGGCAGTTCCCGAGTTCAGACCTTGGGTCTGTAGGCTGGTCCTCAACCTCTGCCTACCCGACATTGGCCTGTGACCACGCTTCATCGCGCCTCCTGGGCAGCCCGTCACTGTGTCGCTACCTGCGTCAGGTGACACAGCACCCCCCTGTCCCACTACTATGACGTCACCTTGATTCCTGACCACCACTGAGCTGCAGCTTCTCGGCCCTGGGGAGAGCTCTGCAGTCTCCACAGTACCTGCCGTCACCCCCGCCCCAGCCTCGCCACCGCGGGCTTCTCCCATTGAGAGATGCCCGTGGAGGTCCTTCCCCCTTGCACCTGTTGACCGCACAGGAGAGCCTCCTCTGCCTCCACTGGTTCGTACAGTTACGTGTGTGCACTCCTCGGGTCCTGTCTGTTCACAAAGTGGTAGCCCCTGTCATCACCTTACAAGCTCAAACTGTTGACTTAACCCACGTGGTGGCACACGCCGTCATCCCAGCACTTGGGAGGTTGAGGCAGGAAGGAGGAGGATCCCAAGTTTGAGGCCAGCCTCAGCAACATAGCAAGGCCCTGTCTCAAAAAAATAAAAAGGGGTCTGGGGTTGTGGCTCAGTGGTGGAGCGCTTGCCTCGTGTGCGTGAGGCACTGGGCTTGATTCTCAGCACCACATACAAAATACATAAATAAAATAAGGGTTAAAAAAAGGCCCACAATAAAAAAATAAAAATAAAAAGGGCTGGGCAGCACCCATGGGTTCAGTCCCCAGTACTGAAACAAAAACTGTGGCCTAGTCCAGGGTCCCCTCCATTGCCTCCTGTGGCTTTCCCACAGGCCTGTCACCCAGGGAGCGCCTCTTCCTTTGTCGTAGGAAGTGCTCCTGGCTCATGCCCTGCTCCGGAGCGAGTGCAGAGCTGGGCCTTGGTCTCTGCAGCCCGGGGCTCGGTGGCCCGACTGCTCAGCCCTTCCGGCAGGCACGGCTGGGAGGCACCCCAGGCCCCGGGTGAAGGTCAGCCCCTCTCTCCCCAGGCATGTGCAACCCACGCAACTACAGCGACACGCCGCCCACCTCCAAGAGCACCGTGGAGGACCTGCACGAGCCCATCCCCTCGCTCTTCCGGGCGCTCACCGAGGGGGACACGCAGCTGAACTGGAACGTGGTCTCCTTCCCTGTGGCCGAGGAGCTGTCGCACCACGAGAATCTGGTCTCCTTTCTGGAGACGGTCAGCCAGCCGCACCAGCAGAACGTGTCGGTGCCCAGCGGCAACGTGCACGCGCCCTACTCCGGGGACAAAGGTGAGTGCTGGCGGCCTGACCCGTGCTCGCGGCACCCTCTGGAGCAGCCTTCGGTCTGGAGCCTGTGTGGGGCTGTGGAGGCCAGGCTCCAGCCACCCGGCAGGAAGCCTCGGCGCAGGCCGTGGCTCGTCCCCTTGTCCCCGAAGCCCGGGTTTCGTGGAGTGTGGGCCACAGCTAGACCTCTCTGTGCGCCCCGTCCCCTGGTCCGCGCTGGCCCCGAGGGAGTGCGCCGAGAGTGCCCCGCGCTACGAGGAGCACGGAACCTTCGCGAGGGTAGGCGGTGGGGAGGTGGAGGGCCGCGGGGTTGATCAGGCCCCGCAAGGCCCAGTTCTAGGCGCTGCTGCGGTGACACAGGCGTGGCTCCTGCTCCTCACTGCCTGCCCTGCCCTGCCCACAACCCCGACCTTTATGGAGTGGAAAGGATTTTGGACACGGATGGCCCAAGCAGAGTGGCTTTGGTTAGAGGACAGATTTCATTAAAATGTGAATTTTAGTAGTTCTTAGATATTTAATAAAAATCCTTATTTCCTCTTAGGTTGAAATACTTTATGCAACAAATTCTAGGTTTTGAGGAACATCAGGAATGTGTGGAATGTGATAAGATGTTTTGGTGCCATTTCCCCTTATTAAAATGCAGAGTCAGAGCTGTAAACTGATAGTCAGTCACATATTTGGCTCAGAGACTACTGAGGTTCCTGGAGGTGGAGGGAGCTGGTCCTGGCAGTGTCCTTGGAGCTCCCTGGATGGTCAGCCGCCCCCTGCGGCTGCAGTTCTGTCCTTACTGGATAGGGCTGCCCTGGCGCCTGGTCCCCTGGGTCCTCTGATTACTCGATCCCCAGTGGCTGCTCCTTGGAGTGTGTTGGTGAGTGCTCACTGACCAGGGGAACTTGGTGGGTCCACAGCCCGCTCACTGCCACGGCTCCGCGCCGCGCTGCCTCCCAGGTCCCCTCTCATGCCCCTGGCGGTGCTGTCCCTGCACATCACAGCCACATCCGCTTGGCTTTCCTGCTGAGCTGCCTGAGAGCTTTGCTCTTCACACTCACTCCTCAAGACGTCCAGTTTCTCCATGAACCCGCCTCACTGTTCGAGCCCTGCCAATGTATCAGTTGTAGAAACGGCTCTTACAGTGTGTGCTCCTTATCACGGTGTCCATCATCATCATCTCCTGGCCTTCTACTCCAGGTCGGGAGTTCTTTGGCCCAACCACCAGGGCAGCTCAGAACCACACCATCAAAAGCGCGTGTCCTGTTGGAGAGGCAGACCAGCAGGCAGGGTGCCAGACCTGGCCACTCACCTTCGTTTGAATCACTTAACGTGATTTTTACTTATTTGAATTCCCAACATAATCTTAGAATAGTATTTTTTTTTCAAACTTTTGGCTGCAGAATTCTCTCTTCCTAGGAAATCTTATTAGAAATGATCAACTTAAGAGTTTTGTGTGGTACTGAGAATTCATGCCTGCCAGGCAGGCACTGTACTACTGTGCCACATCCCAGACCTCTTGCTGTATTTTGACACAGAGCCTCATAATCTGCCCCATGTAGCCTCAAACTTGTGATCCTCTTACCTCAGCCTCCTGAAATGCTGGGATTACAGGCATGCACCCACTTCCTGCAGCAAGTAGTTTTTAAGCCGAGTAATCTCACCTTCAGGTCAAAGTCTGCAGTGTGATGGAAGAGACTCAGGATGCCCTTTGCTTTCCTCAGCTGCAGTGGAAGGATTCTCGGCATGATTGACAAAGAAAGATCTTTCCTCCTATACCTCATTTATGTCCCCTGCAGACCAGCAGTAAGGGGACAGAGACAGCTGTCAGTTATGTTCGGCTCTGTAGAAAGCCCTTCCTGTTGAACACGCTCCCGCTCTGAAGTCCTGCCTCCTGTTTTGCAGAGCACATGTGCACGGTGGTGTACTTTGACGACTGCATGTCCATACATCAGTGCAAGATATCCTGTGAGTCCATGGGCGCGTCCAAGTACCGCTGGTTCCACAACGCCTGCTGCGAGTGCGTCGGCCCCGAGTGCATCGACTACGGCAGTAAGACCGTCAAGTGTATGAACTGCATGTTCTGAAGCAGGATGAGGAGCGTGAGCCCAAGCACTCGAGTCGGAGGGAAAGATGTGAGGGGACTCGGGGAGTCCACCGGCTGGGTCACAATGCCAGCAGGTGCCGGAGGTGCAGGGGCTGGGAGGTGCCGTGCAAGGGTGCGGGCCGGGGCGGGCGGGATGCGGTAGACTCGAGCATGCCACCGCCCCTCCCCTCCAGGCCACTGGCCGCACGCCTCTCGCTTGCTCTGTGATAGGAGAAGCAGGTGCCCGGGAATCCTGGAAAGATCTGGGGTTCCTCACACCAGGCCTGGTGCTGCTCCCTTCAGTGTCCCAAGCGCTTTCGAGCGTTGGCTGAACCCGCTCACGTGAGTCAGGGCTCCTGGTGCCTGCGGCTCCCGGAACGCTGTCTTCATAGCTGCGGCCGCTCTTCGCTGAGCTGTGTCTCCACTTCATGAACAGAGGGGTGTTCAGAGACATCTCTGAGACCACGACAATCACCCGAGAAAGCTTCCGCGTTGGTTTTAGGAAGTAGGTGCTGCTATACTGTGTGGTCGAGAGCCCTGGCCCGCTGGAAGCCCTCCAGGCTCGGGGCGGCCTCCAGGCAGGTCTCGTGTGCGCCCCCAGCCCCGCCCAGAGTGCTCACCGGGTTCAGGGTGCACCGGGAGCCTGCACGGGAACCATGGCCAGCACCTTAGGTGCCAGCGTGGAGCGCTGGGCCCGGGCAGGACTGCCAAGCCGACTCCACCTAGCTCGCAGGGAAACAGCCTGCCCCTCGGGGCAGGTGGGTAGCTGAAAGCCAGGCCACCTGGAGGTGACAGTGAGCCTCAGCCCTGTGGAGACAGAGCCGGTTCCCCAGCCCACGCAGCATCGAAGGGAATTCCCAGATCCGAGCAGGGAGGCTGGACGTGCCGGGAGGGCTGTGAGAGGCCGCCCGCACTAGGCCCATTGCCGCCACCCCTTCCCTGTCCTGGTCACACCCGGATCCCTGCTCTTATTAAATAAGCATCAGATTATGGGAGGTTAAAATTCTGAAATATTTTTTAAAATATCTGTTCCAGATTCTGTTCACTCCAAATACACTACAGGATTATTCAGTCAGCTTTTTATATGATGTTTCAATAGATAAGCTTCAGTGTTCTGTCCCTCATAGTGATAGAATCCCAGTCTTCAAGTGTAAATCTGAAACATGAATATTTTTATTACACAAACTCTTGATTTTATAAAATTTCTAATTTCTCTAGTAAGTATTTGAATCACAAGTAACTTTTTAGGAATGCCTGTTTATATCATATTTTAGGATAGACACTGCTGTGGGAGAGTGTGTATCATTCCTTGTCTGAACAGTAGTTACAGGGTCATTTGTGATATTGTGATTAAAGTTCACAGCTGTATCATGTTTCCGCTCTGAGGTCACTCTAACCAAGGTCACAGGGACTCAGGTGCTTCGGCTCTTGGGAACGTCACAGAGAGCATGGGGAGACCTGGCCTCCTGGTGCCTCCGGCCCCTGGCCTTCGTCAGCAGCACCTGCGAGGCTGAGGCCAGGGAAGGAGGCAGTGGCCTCATCTCTCTGTCACCACTTTCCAAGTGGCTCTGTACCTACAAGTGGAGGGACGCTTCTGGGTCTGTGGGCAGCACACTTGGGATTTTCTTAACAATGGCAAACGTTGTGAAGTGCACTGGCGACCACTCTCATCTTCCCAGTATGAAGGTGTGAAGCTGCACTTGGCACCGCGCTTCTCAGCGGACGACCTCCTGAAGCCGTGCTCCCACTCGAGGGTCCCTGGTGGAATGGCCCCTTGCCCTGGCCTTCTGCTTCTTTCTTCAGGTTTACCAGGGGCTTGAGGAAACGAGTTCACCTTAAGGACCCACTTCCTGTTCCGTAGTGGCCGCTGGGTTCTGCGTGTGAACGTGTTTCCACACTGAAAGTGCAGCCCCGCGAGGCAGCGGCCTCCCACGCTCGGCCCCTTGTTCCGTGCAGCACGACCAACACCTGAGTGGTCACCTGGATCGTGCCCAGGTCTAAGCCGTCAGCCGCCCGTCCTGTGGCGGGACGCGGGCTCGCCAGAGGGCTTCTCTTCTCCCGCCCCATGACGTCGAGGTGATCGTGACCGAGTTCACAGTTGGGGCCCCAAATCAGATGCCAGTTCAAATAAAATCTCACACTTGTTCAGAGGCTGCTCTGAAAGGGAGGCCCTCGCGTGGCAGTGTGACCTCTAAAGTGCAGGTCACAAGACAGGTGTTGGGGCATCGCGTGCGGGAGGAAAACCACGACGTGGGTGGACAGCAAGGACACTTGGCCAGTTTTCAGTCAGTCTTGACAAAGCCCTGTGGAGGGTTTCGGGGCCATTCTGCACTCCAAGAGCGCGGTCACCGTGTGTCAGGGGATCTGCAGCATAAAAATATGTATCTCTTCTTTGTCCCTATAAACAAAAAAGTATTTTAATAAAAAGTTGAAATGGATGTGAGGCGTGTTTTCTGTTGATTTCGGCATGGAATGCCGCAAGGAGCCGGGCACCTCTGTCTGGTGAGGTCGGTGTTCTGAGGGTCAGTGAAGCGTGTCCTCTTCCCTCTGGAGGGCCCTACAGAGCCAGGACCAGGGACTTTGAAGTCGCTCCCTGCCTCTGCCTGTGTCTCACTCCCGCCTGGGGACCCTTAAGATGAGCACTTCACCATTCTCGTCTGCGGGCCTCGTGATCCCGTGGTTGGGGCTACAGAACCATAAACGGGCCGTGGTGGCAAAATGTGCCGTCTCGCATTTCAGCAGCCCAGCACAGAGGGTGATCGAACCAGGAGCACTTGACCTCTGAGCCATATCCCCAGCCCTTTTATTTTTTTTTATTTTGAGACAGGGTCTTGCTTAGTTGCTGAGGCTGGCTTTGAACTTGCGATCCTCCTGCCTTAGCCTCCTGAGCTGCTGATACTATAGGCATGCACCACCACGCCCAGCAATTTGTTGTCTTTTTAGAAGGGGTCTTGCTGTGTTGTCCAGGCTGGCCTCAGACTCCTGGGCTCAGGCCATGCTCCCCCCTCAGCCCCTGGGCAGCTGGAGCTGCAATCCACACCACCACTCCTTTTATTTTAAAGGCAGCGTTTGACCCATGGAGTCGGCCACAACCCTGAAGTTCAGCTTTAGAACTGAGAATTCTCAGTGCAGATAGAGAAAAGATTCCTGTTCTCTCCTGGCAGTGCTGGGAAGCCCAGGAGCCTGTGTGACTCAAGGAGGGCTGAAAAGTGTAGGTCCCATCCGTCAGGGTGACAGAATTGCATCCCTGGTCCCGAGGGTGCCACTGACAGACACGGCCAGTACCAAGAGTTCATTACACAAACTCTTGATTTTATAAAATTCCTAATTTCTCTAGTGAACATTTGAATCACAAGTGACCTTTTAGGAATGCCCTGTTGTGGAAGGTGCTGTGTGCCTCCCTCCTGGCCACACCCGCCGTGGCCAGCATCGGCTTTCTACCTGGCCACATGCAGGTCAGGACCGCTGCCGCCCCAGCTCCTAGCAAGTCGCAAGGCCTTTGTGCTCCTCTGCCTCAGAGAGCTGGTGCCACCTGGGAGGACGTCAGCGATGGCAGGCAGCCTGCCTTTTGTCTTCCAGAAGCCAGGAGATGCCAGGCCACCACGGCCAACGCCCCAGGAGCCCGGCACTGCCTGGGCTCACGAGGAGGCGGCCTCTGGGCTGCGCTCGCCTCTTTCTGGAGGTTTCTTTCTGCAGCCCTGCCCGCACGGTCCAACGCCCCTCAGACCTGGCGCCAGGACTCTGAATCCAGGATGGGTGAAGGAGGCTTTCTCCTGGCTGGCACTGGAGGGGACGGGGCTCAGTGTCAGGCGCTGTTTAATTTAAAGAAAACAATGAGCAGGACCTGCTGCCGCCCTGGGAATGGCGTCTGCGTCCCAGCCTCCCGTCCCAGCCTCCCTCCCCACACCTCTCCCATTCTGCTGGACCTGCTTGTCGGCAGGTTGGAGGTCCTGTCCCAATTCCGGTCTCAGGTCTCGCAGCACCTGTTAGGGAGGCCTTCTCTGACCTCCAGGCTCCTCCCCGCCCCTCCTGCTGCCCTGTCCTCCTCCGCCGTCCACAGCCCTCTGAGCCTTGCTGCTCCTCTTCCACCATCTGTGCATGACTGAGGGGCAGAGCAGCTGTGGTTGGGACTTGGATTGTCTGTGTCCCCTGAGGTGCGTGTGCCGGGAGCATGGTCCCCGTGTGGCCATGTTGAGGTGCCACAGGATGGAAGGCTCTGCACAGGTGGAAGGGGCACGAGGGACGGAACAAGAGCTGTCCACTTCACATGATCTGAAACTCCAGATTTAAATTCCTTCCACATCCTCCGATCGCAGGTGACACTATTAAATTGATCATTGGACCTTATCCAGGGGTCCACAAAGAACCGGTCTCCTGACCTGGCCCTACGTAAAACGGATCGCAAGTGCTTTTGCTCAGTGAGCAGACTGTTCTATCATTGATCTCCTGAGGATGCAGTGACTTCATCCCTGTGTCACATGCCGATAAAGGCCTTGGTATGACACAGATGCTAACCCCTAAATTTCCAAGCAAAACAGTGAAGCCCGCACACAGGGGCCAGTGGTGGAGATTCTTCACCAAAAGCAAAGAAGAAAAGAATCCTAGCAGGCGATGAGTCACACCCGGGAGGTCCTGTGAGACCATGTGTACTGCGGGCCTCGCGTACAGACACGCCTCGCCCAGGAAGCCAGCGCGTCCTCTCCAACATCACGCTGGCCCCATCAGAGTGTGCTCCATTGGCCAGGCCCCGGGGCACACGTCCTAGCGACTCTGGAGGCTGAGGCAGGAGGATGGCAAGTTCAAGGGCAGACTCTGTCTTGAAATAAAAAGGCTGGGCTGTGGCGACAAGGCAGAGCGCCCTGGGCTCAATGCCCAGTGCCACCAAATGAGTGATTATCAGTCTGTGCTTGGCCTTGTCCCGTCCTTAAATTCCTTGCTGCGATGCTGTCCAGGGTGCACATGGCCTGAGTCGCGGTGCCCCTCTCTTCGGGCATCCTGGAGACCCTGTCCTAAGGAGGACACTCTTATGATGGGTTAATAGGAAGCTCAGGGGCTCTGGCTCGGGTGGCTGGGTTAATGCTTCGAGAGCAGGTTGTTAGGGTGGACACCCCGTGCCTCTGTCCTCTGCACACAACCAGCCAGCTCCCTTCTGTTTCTCCCCATGCTGTGACGCAGCCAGGGGACTGTCCCCAGGACACCAGCACCCTGATGTTTGGACCCTCCAGCTACCAGAATCACGAGCCCACTAAACATCTACACAAAGTGCCCAGCCTCAGGTGTTTTGTTATAGCAATCAGAGGGACTAATGCAGGACCTGCTCCTTGTGCTCACCATGCCCTGAGCACACCCCAGCACCCTCGGGGTCTCATGTGGAGGTACAAGTTCTCACAGATGTGCAGATGAGGGCCAGTCTTTGCACCCACTTAAAACAGTGGCGGCTTGTTGACCTCAGAGAAGTCCCAACTCCCCCACTGCCCGGGCCTCTGAGCTCCTGTGGTCTGTATTCCTCCCGTCCCACAGGCCTACCTGAGGACTCTCGCTGACGGTCCAGCTGCACTCCTGCTGGGCTGCTGTGTCCTCAGCCTAGACACCTCTCCCTCCACAGTGGCCCCCACCTCACCGACCAGCTCACAGGCCTCAGCTGGGCCGTGACCCAGGGGCCCCTCAGCAGCATCCTAACCGCAGAGGCCCTGCTGGGGGGTAGCCAGGCTCGGTGGTCATGGCACCTCCTTTGGCTGCCCCAGATGCTGTGTGCCTCTTGCAGGTGTTGCCAACAGTGCTGTGGCCTAGGGTACCTCCAGATTGCTGACCCCTGGGCCCTGGGGAGACCAAGGGACTGCCTTGACCACCTGGCAAGACGGTGCGTGTGGTCAGTGTGATGATACTTGGCGTCCTTGAGGGCAATTTTTGTTTACAGAAGAGACTATCAAACATATTTGTTTAAAAAAGTAACCTTCAGTTTCTTTAATTTATGAAGTCATAAGCCTAGTTCTTGCACAGTTTTTAAGAACAGTTTGCAAAATATCATTTCTGTCTAGCAGCCTGACAATCACGTTAAGTATCTGACAGTCACTTTCACAGGGCCCTCGTTTGGCGCTGGCTGTGTTCTCAAGCAACTGACAGGCACTGTAAGGTGAACCTGTTTGAACCCCAAGACTGCACATGCACTTAGGAAGACCAGCTCAAATGCAGGTGGAATCAGCTCTGATTCCATTTCTCAACTCCTGTTTAAATGGGAGTCACGAGTCTGCACTCTAATAAGCCAAATCCTCTGCAGCATTCAAATATGCCGACTGGTTTTTGTTACTGTTGTTGTTTGTTAGTTTTGGTACTGGAGGTTGAACCCACGGGTGCTTTTAGCACTGAGCTGCACCCCAGTCATTTTTATTTTATCTGGAGTCAGGACCTCACTAAGTTGCTCAGAATGGCCTTAAACTTGTGATCCTTCTGCCTTAGCCCAAGTCGCTGGGATTACAGGCATGTGCCGCTGCACCGTGCATACAAAGCCTTTTAAATGACACCATTCAGAATTGGGTTGTGGCAGATGGCTTTGCCTAGGTGGCGGCCACACTCCAAGGTCCTCTCTGGAATTGGGATTGTGGCAGATGGCAGCCACACGTGAGGAGTGACAGATGTACAAAGAATCTGCTGCAAAATCATTCATCAAAATATGGGGCCTAGGCATCCAACAGGGGCAGTCAGTCAAAGTAGGGGGCATTCTTATAACGAATACTGCAGCTCCTGCATTGTGGGTTTTGCATCTGAGGATTCAACAAACTGCAAATCAAAATATTTTTTACATTTCATCATACTGTACTGAATATGTGAAGATTTTTTTGTCATTATTCCCTAAACAATATAGTATAATCTAGAACCAATTCCCTGCAGATACCCAGGGATGTACTATGGACCATTACGGATAATCTCTAAAATATATTAAGAGAAAAAAGCAAGATGTGGATGTATAATAGCCTACAATCTGTTGTAAAAACAGATTTATAAGCCAGGCATAGCGGCGCACGCCTGTAATCCCAATAGCTCAGGAGGCTGAGGCAGGAGGATCATGAGTTCAAAGCCAGCCTGAGCAAAAGCAAGGTGCTAAGCAACTCAGTGAGACCCTGTCTCTAAAGAAAATACAGAAAAGGGCTGGGGATGTGGCTCAGTGGTCGAGTGGCCCCGAGTTCCATGTCTGGTACAAAAAAAAAAACACCACATTTATGTACATATTTGCTTGTTTTCAAACGAAGTATCTGGGAAGATTCACAAGAAAATGAAAACACTGGCTCCCTCTAGCAGGGAGAGAGGCGGAGGGCCAGAAGCAGGAAGAGGACATCGCCCTGCAGAACCATGAAAATGTGTTTTCCAGAAGCAACTGAAATTAAAAAAAACCAAGACACAAACAAATATTTTTTCTAAAAAAAAAATCAATTTTGCTGCACTTGGGTTACAAACAAATGGATTTGCATTCTGGCTTGTGTGGTGCTAGACAGCCATAGCCTCTGGGTCCGGGTAGAAATACTGCTTCCCTCGGGGCTGGGTGCCGCTCAGGCTCCGGGACAGAGCACTTCCTAGAGCTGTGGGCCGCCGCGGGGTCAGACCCCAGCACCAAACGCCTCCTCCCCAGCCAGCCACAGTCGTGACTTTTCATTGCATTAGTGGTGTTTTCCAGTTCTCAAACTCTAGAAATAGTTTCCAAATAGGACTTTAAATTTGAGGGATAGAATTTTAGTACAGATAACCCTGTAGTTTGCAGCTTCCCCTACCCAGGTCTTCCTTCTTGGAGTTCCAGAGAAAACTCAGTTCACAGCATTCATTTAAACAGCCGAGTTCGACATCTTCAAACTAATCAGAACTGATGGAAATAGCAGCAAGAAATTCCAAAACCATGATTTTAAAACTCAGAAGAATGATCTTTAAGAATATATATATATACATATATATATATTTAATGTATATATTTTCTTTCTTTTTTTGTTTTTTGGTACCAGGGATTGAACTCAGGGGCACTGACCACTGACCCACACCCCCAGCCTTTTGCATTTTATGTAGAGACAGGGTCTCACTGAGTTGCTCAGCGCCTCGCCGTTGCTGAGGCTGGCTTTGAACTCGCGATCCTCCTGCCTCAGCCTCCTGAGCCGCTGGGATTACAGATGTGAGCCGCCGCGCTCAGCTAAGAAGAATATATTTTAATTCAACTTAAAGCCCCTGACCGAGGGCTTGCCTTTGCTGCTCCATGTGAAGCTACTGCCTTCACAGCTCCGTCCCTGTCCCTCCCACTCCTGTGACACGGCCTCCATGACATTTGTGACTTGGAATGGCCTCGCCTCTGTGGTTACGGGAGGAGCTCGGTGCATCTGGCTGAGCCCAGCTCCCAGGAGGGGGCGGGCATCACTGGAGTGTGCTTGTGTTAAGGTGGACGGTGTGGCTGTGAGGTGCCCCCAAGAGCTCACCTGTGAGACAGTGCAAGAAGGTTCAGAGGAGAGATGATGGGTGTGAGCGTCTTGGCCCAGTGGGCGAATTACTCCCCTGATGGGGATTAACTGAGTGGGGTGTGGCTGGAGGAGGTGGGGATTGGGACGTGGCTTTGGGGTATATATTTTGCATCTGGAGAGTGGAGTCCGTCTCCGCTTGCTGATCACCATGTGAGCTGCTTCCCCCGGCCACACTCCTGTGCCGTGGTAGAGCTGGCTGCAGATGCACCGAGGCCTCTGAAACCATGAGCCCTTAAATAAACTTTTGCTCCTCTGCAGTTAGTCACAGCAGCAAGAAAGCTGACTGAAACCTAAGGTGCCTGTAAGGCGGACTGGTCGATGAGAGCGTTTATGCCTCTCCTTCATGAGCTGTTTGGAATAGACTTTCTGGGTCTCCTCCCCGGGACCTTTTTGCAGAGCAGACCCTGAGGATGGAGCTCCACAGGGCCCAGAGCACAGCCCGGCTGGTGACTCCTGGCAGGAGGCCAGGCCTATTCATACTCCAAGGCTCCAGAAATGATCAGATCTCTTGGAAGGACACATGCTCTTAGTGACCAGGAACGCTGAATGACCTGCAAGAGCACAGGTGTTCAGCAACCCTAAGGACGGGACTCGGCCGCAGAGCTGCAGCCTTCCTCGCTGCCTGGGGTGGCCCTGAAGGAGGGCCCTCCCGCACATGGCCTCCTGACAGCCAGCTCTTTATCAAAGACTCTCCTGCTCTTGTCTTTCCATTTTTTTTAATCTTTTAATTTTATTTATGTGTTTGTTTATTTTGGTACTGGGGACCGAACACAGGGGCGCTTCACCACTGAGCCACATCCTCAGCCCTTTTTATTTTTTATTTTGAGACAGCGTCTCACTTAGGGCCTTGCTAAGTTGCTGAGGCTGGCTTTGAACTTGTGATCTTCCTGCCTCAGCAGGCGTAGCCACTGCACTCGGCCTTTGTCCTTTGACTTCTGAATAAAAAGCAAAACAAACAGCCCCTGAATGTGGGGAACAGAGAGGGCCATTTTCATTCCTAGGCCTGGTTCTCCTGATGGCCATGGGCCTGTAAATGGATTGAAAGGACACCCACCATAATTCAGTTGTGTTCTCGATTCAGACGTTTCTGCGGGAGCAGTGCGTGGCGAGGTCTGGCCTGGGACCAGCTCCTCCCGGGAGGGCTGTGCCAGCCGCGCGCTGCACCAGGCACTGTCCACCCACGGGCAGGTGTTCCTGGGAGGACTCCCCCTCGGGTGACCAAGGTCAGGCTCTGCTTTTCACAACTGAAACCCCAAGTGATACAATGTCTTCCTCGTCTCTTTGTCCCAGCACAAGGGTGGCCGCGTGTGCCTTGGCCACATGCCGAGCCGCTGGAACACGCCAGCACGTTCAAGACTTCTAACATCACAACTAGGAAGTGTTTCCTTGCAAAGGACCCAGACCTCTGAATAGGTCGCCAGCATGGGGAGACCCAGCCTGCCACCGCTGCTGCAAGCTGTCCTGCATGACAGAAGCCCACGTGGCCGAGTGATGTCCCCAGTCTGGTGGCCTCCTGGGAGCCCGGCCAGCCCCTCAGCACTGCCGTCCGGCGGCCTCTGCTGAGTTGTGGCAGCAATCAGATGCCATCTGTCAGCACAGACCCCTCCTGGAAGGTCCACAGAGCATGCAAAGGCCACGAAAAGATGGCGCACAGCACAGGCCACACTCTTAAAGCAGCAGACACGCGACCCAGGAAGACCTGCGCTCGCCAGCACTCCACGCGACTCAAGGAGGTGGCCCACAGTCGAGCCACCAGATAGCTACCAGGAAAAGGGTAGGGAGCACAGTCCTCCTGGCCCCTCTCATTTCCCACCTAGAGGATGAAATGCAAGCTCTCCAGAGCCCCAGCCTGAGCCCAGTGAGCTGGCTCCACCCCTGCAGCTCGCTGCTCCGGCTTGACTCCCATGTCAGCCTCTGGAAATGCCAGCTGCCTTCAGGGTCCCACACGCTCAGTGCGTCCCCTTGGCCTGAAATGCCCTTTCCAAGTGACTACATTAAAATCAGCACCAAACACACACTGTGCTCACAGACCTCCCAACAGTGAGCACATTTTCTGTCTTCTCTTTACATAAGGACAGGCACTGGCTTTGTACTTGAGCAGCTGTGCCACGCAGGAGGAACCCTGGGCTCTTGGCCAGAGAATCCCTGAGTCCAGCTTCACTCCTGATGGACTGTGGGCCTCGGGTGGTCTCCTGGGTGTCAGCATCTCAGTTCCTTCCATGTGGAGTGGAGGCCACAGGCACCCCGTGGAGGGAGGAGCCTCCCACACGGCACAGGCTCCCCTGAGCACAGGCCACCCTGCGGGCGGGGCACATCAGAGCGGAGCCCTGGTTGGCTCCTTTTGTGGGGTGGGTCCTGTTGGCCAGCTCTGGCATGGAAACCTACCATTGGCGCTCCATCAAAACCACAAGCATCCCCTCGCCAAGGCGATTTCGGCCGGCACAGCCCCTGCCCTCGGTGGTGGGTGTGACGATGCCTGCCTCGTGTGCTCCAGGGTGGAGAGGCTGAGGGAGACTCAGCAGACCGTGGGCAGAAGGCGCCAGGTGTAGGGGCCCACAGTCTGACCTGGCCTCTGCTGCCAACTTGAGCCTCCTGGCTTCCCTTCTCTGACCCCTTGGCTTGATTAAGTCAAGACTAAGGTCCCTTCTAGTGCTTGCAGTCTATGCATGGCCCAGAGAAGACTGGCACAAAGTGGGTAGCTTAAAGACTGAGCTTTGAATAACTTCCATCTTTAAGAAGCTCTGGAGTCCATCAATCCACACAGATTGATTGATCTGCTGATTGATCTGCGCTGGGCGTGGCCCTGGTCCAGTCAGGTCACTCCCACCAGAGGCACCATCCCTGATGAAACACTGAGTGAGGGCTCTGTCTATTTGGCTGCTGATCTCTTAGGAGAAATTTCCTTTTTGAGAAACAAAGTTGACCCCTCGGAGACCTGGTTAGGAATGGCTCATAGCCGCTGCCTCTGGGCAGACAGTGAAGCCTTGTGACTGACGTCTTGATAAATTTGTTTCCAAGCTTTTGAATTTCATGCTTCCTGTTTGTATTGCCTGTTCTTTAAAATAACATGTATTTTCTTATGAAATGATGTGGTGTCTGGGTCTTGCTTGCAAATGCTCCAGGACTGGAGAGGGGTGGGGAGCGACCTGGAGTCGGCGCCATACAGTGCAGTTGCTGCAGCTGGGTGATGAGGACCTGGGGATTCCTGTTCTACTTTTGGATATGTCTGGAATGTTCCAAAATGGAAATATTAAGTAATAGGCATTCCCACTTGTTAAAAGTACACTTAATTAGTCACAGATTGCAAATTTTTGCTTTATCCAACTTTTCCCTTGAAAATTGTTTTGGTACAATGAAAACAAAACAAGTTCCCTGTGATGAATCAGGAGGAATCTGGAGTCGGAAAGTGGACCCTCGCTTCCTGCAGAGTGCAAGGCTGGCGGAGACCAAGAAGAAAAGCAGATGTCACTTGGGGACACCGTCTCCGGTTCTTCCTTGGCGGAACTGCAGCCAAGATAGACACGAAGCTGGGCTTGCTGGGTGTTCAGACTGAGCAAGTCCTTCCCTGGACGGGCACTTTTCTTGTCTCACAGACTTTTCCTTTAGGAAGAAAGCAAAGCAGTAAACCCCAACACAAGAGCAGGCTTCAGATGTGTCTCCCTAACCGAGAACGGCCTTTGATACCCATGTGCCCAACCAAGAGCTGCTGTTGTGTCTCTGATTTGTTTAACAAGGAATTTTTAAAAATAGTCTATGAAGAGGGTTTCTGGGACTGTGCAAGCTGCTGAAATACACTGGGCTTCCATACCAATGTATGGGTTTCCTGTTGCTGCTATAACATATCATCTGCACTGAGCTGGCACCTAAAACAGCATGGACCTGACTGGAGGTCAGAAGCCTGGATTCAGTTTCATCCGGGTAAGATCCGGTAGCTCAGCTCCTTTTGGAGCTCTGAGAGGGGACTTGTCCCCCACCTTCGCCGTCTTGCTGCCGCCTGCAGCTGGGGCTCCGCCACTCCTGTCTTCACAGCACGCCATTCTTCCTCCTCCTCAATCCCATCACCTCTGCTCAGCCCTGCCTCTTCCGCTTGGCCTTTTATTGAGGTAGGATAGACCGAGGAAAGATAAGCAGACAGGAGACAAAGGGAAGGAAAGAGATCGGACTGACTCGCCAGGCCTGGCTTCCCTCCAGCTCTGTCACACCCGCATTTCTGAGAACAAGTCGCCTCATTTAGATTAAAGCTGAAGGGCACTTTAGGCTGCTTGGTGCACTTCCAGATTAGAGAGACAAAGCAGAGGGCGGCGTGAGTTAGGGAGCCTGTGCCACAGGTGCTTCCCCAGTGCGATCTACTGAGTTTCAGAGAAACTCAGTCGGCAAAACCAAGTTCATCCGGGCACACACTGGAAGGGTCAAGAAGCCGAGGCCTGGACGTTGCGTTGGGAGGACCGACGTCAGGGTTAAAAGGCCGTGTGTCCATCGCAGCTCCTTTTCTGTTGCTTGTCATGGCTTTTTCTGGTGGCTTCACTTCAGAGCCTGTCCCTGGCCCCTGAAAAGCAGAAGGCACATGGACACATGAACACACAAGTCCACCCTTGTGTGAGCCCGTGAGTCCCAGTGCTGGCCGGCTTCCTGTCACTGTGACCGAACGCCCGGGTAACCTGCGGGAGGAGGAAAGGCTCGTTGGGCTTGCAGTCGCACAGGTTCCGTGGTCACTTGGCCCCAGCGGTCTGGGCCTGTGGCAGCACAGCCCACTGTGGCAAGAACGTGACGGGTGAGCCCTGTCCCCTCATGGCAACCGGAAGGCAGGAGGAGAGACGGGAAGGAGCCGGGTCCCAGCACGCCTCCAGGGCACGGCCGCAGGCCCAGCACCCAGGCTGCAGCCCCTCCCAACAGCACCACAGCCTGGCGACCCAGCGAGAGCAAGCGGGCCGCTGGGGGACAGGGCAGATCCAAAGTACAGTCACCTCATTTCCTTTTTGTACTTACAGTAAGACACGAATTCAGGCTCATTGTAAAACGTGCAGCAATGGGGAAGGAGAAAACGCGGGAGCCCCTCCCAAGCCCCTGCCTCCCGCTCCTCCCAGGCTCCCCTCGGAGACGTGGGTTCTGTGGACGGTGCCCCCTCCTCGCTGTAGTCTGCTCACATCTAGTAAGACTGCTGCCCCCTCCCCTCCACGCCCCCCAACACCTCAGAATCTGTTCTGGAGCACTTTCAAGTGCAGAAAAAGAGGTGCCATTTTGCAAAGCAAAGGGGTTCCACAGATCCCTCTGGAGAAGGAGAGGAAAGCACGGGCCCCCAGGCCTGGGAGAAGGAAGCTGTCAGGGTGGGCAGGCGGTGGGGGAGGGGGGCAGGTGACACGAGCCCCAGGGGAAGCCACCAGGGCAAAGGTGGGGCACTCAGAGGTGGCCTTCTCACGGGCAGCACCTGTCTTTAGGGTCTTAGTACCTTTTGAGGTTCAGGTGATCTGAGCCTTAGCTTTGTTCCTGGGTGGGCTTCGGAGACTCGCTCAGCTGGCGTGGTACGGAGGGCAGGAAGCCGCCGCAGGCTCTGAGGGCAGCTTACCACACCTCGGGGCAGCCGGGAGACCCACACAGCGAGGAGCACGTCCCCAGGCAGGGACGGGGCCTGGCCTGCCTGGATGGAGGAAGCTGCCCTTACAAAGGCTTGCCTCGTTTGGGGGAGATGGTGCGATTGTCTTCCAGGTCAGGTACACAGCACACCATCTAAAAAGCCAGAGTGTGACCCTGGTAACCTATTTTTCTGTGGCTTGCTTTTTCCTTGGTGTTCTGGAGCGTTCCTTGCCAGTCACACGGAGGACCCATGCTGCTAGGCACACACTGCATCTCCAACACGGCAGGCCGCTGCTGGCTCTGTCCCCTCTGCTGCGCTGATTTAGGTCAGGCGCAGGCTGGGGACACACTGGCCACTCACCTGGGCTCGGCCTGCCTTCTGGAAGCCCCCTTGCTACTCACCAGCCCAGGCCCTGGGGGAGCAGCCTCAGCCTCAGCCTCAGCCTCTGTGAAGCGGAGTTCAGGGAAAGGTGCGGAAGTCCCCAAATTCCATCCTTTTGAAAAATGTGTCTATTTGGTTTTGGTTTCCGTAGCGGCATAGCCTGAGCCCAGAGAACTTTCAGAGATGTTTTAGTGATGCTAAATCCCCTTCCCTTTTAATTTCTTTTCTCCTTTTTTTTTTTTTTTTAAAGAATCAAAGACAGCCGGGCGCGGTGGCTCACGCTTGTAATCCCAGCACTCAGGGAGGCTGAGACAGGAGAATCGCAAGTTCAAAGCCAGCCTCAGCAATGGCGAGGTGCTAAGCAACTCAGTGAGACCCTGTCTCTACATAAAACACAAAATAGGGCTGGGGATGGGGCTTAGTGGTCGAGTGCCCCTGAGTTCAATCCCCAGTACCAAAAAAA
>PVHX01011883.1:0-61867 GCA_004024805.1 Geosciurus inauris
TACAAGGAGTTTTGAATACATGGGTGCAGGATTGAAGACACACAGCTCAATGTTACTATTATCTTTATGTAATCTGATTAAGCTGTTATAGTATCCTGATTTATGCTTTTCTATTTTAACTAAATTAATATGCATTGCATCTCTTAAAATAGTATTTCCATTTGCCTTTATTTTTAAGATATATAGAGAGATAAAGCATACTATAGAATTTGATTTTACTCACATTAATAATAATTATATTTTAAAACATCACTTGCTGTTCTTACTTTCAGTCTAGTTTAATAATATTTTTGGCTGTTCTTATGGCTGAAAGGGAGAAGATTGTATGTGGCAAGTAGCACAGCAGAGCATTCTTAATAAATTAATAATGTTTGAATTCTATATAAAATAAACACTACACAAAAACATTTTGTATAGTTTTTATGCTATAATGCTATACAAAAGCAATTTGTATTTCAGAATTCTATATAAAATAAAACTAACAATTTGCTTAAATAAACTCATTTTTGAATAAGATTATTATGAAAATATGCATCATCAATTTACTACTCTAAAAAATTTAAATACTCAATTCCTTTATTTTCTAAGCCCCACTATGTACATTCCTTGAAAACTTAGCTGTCCTAAAATTATATTCTACTTAGGCTACATATCTTTTGGGATTATATGATCATAAAATTTACCTTAGTTTTGAAACTTGTTCTATCAACAAATCTTATTTCACACAATAAATGTTTGATAATGCATAAACTTATAAAAAGTACAAGCAAAAAGTATAATCTTTATTTTTTATTTTATTTTTTTTAAAGATTTATTTTTTAGTTGTAGGTGGACACAATAGCTTTATTTTATTTTTATGTGGTGCTGAGGATCGAACCCAGTGCCTCCCGCGTGCTAGGCGAGCACGCTACCACTGCGCCATAACCCCAGCCCCTATAATCTTTATTTTTTATCATTGCATCAAAATTATACATAATAATGAAATTCTTTATGTCATATTCATATGTACACACTGACAACTATATTCTTAACTAAATAACAGGATGAATTTAAGTAGCTTCATAAACCATATGTTTAGCATAATTTTGCCCTGATAATAATGTAATACAGAACACTGAAAGTAGTAGTGATCCATCTTAGATTATCTAACCTCTCTGCAAATCAACTTATCTATTAAATGAAGATGATAATTTGCTACCTGGCCATGTTTTCTTGTGAAAATTAAATAGGGTGATACATTTAAAACAATATATGAATACTACATGAAATTCAATAAATGTCATTTCAAAGACATTAGAAGCATCTTGCCCATTATTGCCAACAAGACTGTATGTATATTTTTTTTGATATTCTATGTGATTATTTGCATTGTGTAATGTCATTACAGTCCCTTCTCTGACAAATACATAGAGCTATAAAATTCATCTAGCATTTGACTAGCACTTTCTGAAGCTTTAAAAGGAGTGACTACCTATCATCACTGCCTTATGATGTAATTTCTATTGACCAGATTGTTTCCAAGATTGTTTTCCAAGATTTTTTCAAGATTGTTAGTTTTCAATTATTACTCCTTTAAATCAGTCTGTTCAGACAATATCCAGAAACAACTGGTTAAATTTTGTTGTTGTTGTTGTTCTAAAGGTAATTAAAACTATGATATTAACTTTTTCTATTGGATATCATTTGAGGAAGTTTCTCTCTAGTAGGCTACTCAGTACCCTAGACCCTGAGTATGAAAGTGTCTTCAAAAATGTCTTCTTTTACTTTTCCAGTAAAATTCATAAAAGTAAATTCACCAACTGATAATGATATGGGGTTAATATCTTTATGCTTAAAGCAACTCACTCTTTCAAAACAAATAGAATTATTCGACTCTCTTCAGAGTTGAAAGCCCATTGTTCTGATTTGTTTCAACATTTATTGAGGGCCAGAAATGCACCAGTGAAATAGAGTGAAACAATTCTACATCAACACCAGTAATTATGCAGGTTAAATTAGGTTTAACCTAGTTTACACACACACTCTCTCTCTTTACACACACACACACACATATACACACACACACTTAATAACGTGTGTGTATGCAAAACCAATTTTTAAGCATGGATAACTGCATTTTCCTTATTTCAAACTCAAAATCATAGAGTACATCATGTACATATAATAAATGGCTTTTAAAAATTCAGTTTCTTAGCTATCTATAACAAACTTCAAAAACTTGAAAAGGAAGACTGCTGACAAAGCAGAGAATATGAGTATACTTTTTTCTCAAAAAATAACTCACAAATGAAAGAAGAAACTAAAATTCAACCAGAAATAAACCCCGGATTGTTCTCCTGTCAGCCTGTCACCTACATAATACAGCTGCTAAAGCAAAGACAGCTGTTGCTGCTAAAAGTACTAATGCTAAGGCTTTTGCACAGACTTTTATTTTCATTAATATAAAACTGTGCTGACCTGTTTTGTCAATTCATTGACACTGCTCATCTCAATTAGAGTACCATGAGGCCTTTGCTAGTATCACAGATTGGTCCGTTTAGTGTTTTTATCATTTTACTAGTGGAATGAAGAAACTCCAGTCACCTCATAGTCCCCATTTTGTACAATCTATTAGTTACGAACATTTACAAAATCTTGAAAATAGGCTAGTCTTACTGAGACAAAACCACAGTTATCCCACAGTTATCTTCTTTTGATGATTCTACTACACAGCTCAGAGACTGTTCAACATTAGAATACTACATATCTGATGAAAGAAAGAATGAGATAAGAAACATCATCCCAATAAAAATTAGCCAAAGAAGAAATTATTGTTTTCTGTAGCTTGACCTGAATAGTCTGGTATAGGGAAGATTTATCCTATAGAAAGAAGTAGATATGGAAAGAAGCTTCTATAGAAAATGAGTCAAATTGGTATTCTATTTTAAAGAACTCATGCCATTTTAGTTTTCATATGCAAATGGGAATGATTAACTGTATTTGAAACAATGGAATTCACACCCCTAAAATCTAAATTCATCCCAATTCAGCTAGCAAAGTGTAGTGTTTGGCAGTAATAAATGCTGGAGAGAATATGGAGTAAAAGGAACACTTTTACACTTGGTGGGATTGTAAATTAGTACAACCATTATGAAATTTGGTAGGAAGGTTCTTCAAAAGACTAGACATAGAACCATCCTGTGACACAGCTATCCCACTCATCGGTTTTTATCCTAAAGAATTAAAGTCATCATAGTATAGTGATACACACATACTCATGTTTATAGCAGCACAATTCACAATAGCCAAATGATGAAACCAGCCTAGGTATCCATTGATGGATGAATGCAAAAAGAAAATGTCAGCCATAAGGAAAAATAAAATTATGGCATTTGCAGGAAAATGCATGGAACTGGAGAACATGAAATAAGTCAAACTCAGAAGGTGAAGGGTTGTATATTTTTTCATGTATGGAAACTAGAGAAGAAAGAAAAGAAAGGTGTGGGAGAATTTTGTAAAAATTGAAGGAAGATCAATAGAGTAGAGGAAAGGGATCAGAAAAGAGGAAAAGGAAAAATACTGTGGAATGATATTGGTCAAATTTTCTATTATATTGTGTGTGTGTACAAATATGTAACAACAAATCTCACCATTATGTGCAACTATAATGCACCAATTAAAAATGCCAGAAAAAAAAAACAAAAAAACAGAATTTGGAATGTTGATAAGAGAACTCCTGAAAAATTAGTTTTGCATGTGATATTTTTACTATTGATTCATAAAAGTTGAATTATGGTTAGAGATTAGAAATTGGGATAGACAACATAGAGTTATATCAGGAGAATTTTTGATGCCACTAATGATGTTCATCATTGAGAAAAGATGTCTCAGAGAAAGAAAAGACTAGAACAAGAACTAAAGGGTAAACATACTGAGATACAGAAGTCAGCTAATGACTAAACAATGGTTATGTGAACAAACAGTAAAATCCAAAAAGTGGAATATACTACTCCAGAAAATAGCAATTTATTTGCCAAGAAAGGAAACACTTGTTAAAGGAATTTAAACATTGAATGGTTTGTAAGACTGGCCTAATTTTAAGGATCCTTCATTGATCTAAATGCCATAAGAATGATATTTCAGTCAACAAAATTAGAACAAGAATTAGGAACATAGCTTCTTTTTTTTTTTTTTAATGTTCTGATTTACAGACATTATTATTATTCACACTTTTTTTTTTTCCAAAAAGTAAGCTCAGCTTTGAAAATCCAAAGCTTACACAAAATGTCTTGGTATTGAAATATAAAATACAGTGGCTTTAGTTTTATCTTAGTGTTTTTATTAATGTGATATTTGTCATTTTCATAATAATCCTTAACTCTAGCTCATATCTCAAGCTCTCTCTACAAATAGCAAACACATTTTTGGCATCTTTCAACCTTGAAATGTCTCCTTTCTACTTTTACTGGAGATTGTCGCTGTTCAACATGGCTAAGCTGGGCTTGATGGTGCATGCCTGTAATTCCAGCACTTTGGGATGCTGAGACAGGAGAATCGTGAGTTCAAAGCCAGCTTCAGCAATGGCAAAGTGCTAAGCAACTCAGTGAGACCCTGTCTCTAAATAAAACACGAAATAGGGCTCAGTAATTGAGTAGTCCTGAGTTCAGTCCTCAGTACCAAAACAAAAAAGAAAAAAAAAGAATAAAATGCCTCTAGAACAAAAACATGGTATTAAAACTGTCATCATTCTCAGACAATATGATTGTCTATGAGAAAATGTAGTATAATCTATACAAAACTGCTAGACATAATGTGCGATTAGCAAGTTTTCAAAATATTGTACTATATATGATAATATGATAAATATAAAGCATTTAGGTATATACCCCCAAAAGATGGGTAGGGCTTTTATACTGAACACTATAAAACATTATTGAGTGAAATTAAAGATAATTAACTATCTCCACAGATCAGAACACAAAAACATTGCTAAACTGCTGTCTTGTATTGATTCATAGATGGACTACAATGTAAATTAAAATCCCAGTAGGATTTTCTTTAGAAATTGACACAATCCAGTTATAAGTCTATATGCAAATGACAAGAATCTAGAATAGTAAAACAATTTGGGGGAAAAGTCAAATTTGGCAGATAAGCAACTATATGATTTGCCTAGTAGCCTGTCTACACTCTTAATGTTTGCTACTAATATCTAAAGATGACCAATAACATCATGAAGTATTCTTTTCCTGTAGATTTATTTAAATTTCTTGAATGTTGAGTATAAACTGTTTCATACTTTTCCAAGTTTTAGAATCTATCCTCATTTTATAATATTTTCTGTTGTTACATAACCTAAATTCTAAAACATCATTATATTTCTCTCTGGTGGGGATTCTTAATTAACTCTTTCTTTATTCAGTTTTTCTTTTTCCTTTTTAACTATTTTGCCTGAGTCAGTACTTTAAATGAAATTTTCAAGTACTTTATTTATGTCCTTAGCATGTATTTATAGTCATAATTGCTAAATCAAATTGTGTGGATATTTTATGCATAAGTGTAATATATAATCTGAATATATATTAATATTTTAATTCTTTTACATATTTTTATGACTTTAAAATATGAAAATGAAACATATATTAATTTCATTAGATTATATGTATCAGTCATATCTATCTGTGTCTATCTTGAATGCTCTAAAGGTGTTCTCTTAATTTACTTTACCTCTATTAATTTTCAAAACTATTATTTACCCACATTTGTCAAATTTGAGTTTTAGTATTCTGTGAAATTTGTTAAAATGTTTGATTACTAAATAAGATAAACCTTTTTCATATATTTGTTTTTTATTTGCATTTATTATGTAATGCATCTGTTTCTAAGTTAGGGTTAGGGTCTATTTGACCTATAACATTAATATTTTTTTGTACATCCATATTAGTGCCAGTCATATTACAATTGTAAACCTTTCTCTGTAGTTTTGTGGCAAATAGCTATTTAATTTTTACAAATAAATGTCAAAATCTTTATAGTCAAATAACATTGATTTATAACTGTCAAAAATGCTTGAGTTTTGAAATGTCTTTATATGGAAAGTAATAAATATTCAATTTAATCTAGTTTTCCATTTATTCTTTCATCTATTATTTACCTATTAACCTTTTAATTTTCTTGATATTTGATGTATGCTTTGAAGATATATTCTATACCATGTTGGGTTTGTGTCTTTACTGATAGTGATCAACAGTACAGTATGTCTTGAGTACTCTCTTTACAGATGATGTGGAGTGCTTAACTGGAGATGAAGTATTTCTGCCTACTGTCACCTTCCCCAGAGGTGTCTTCCTCCTGCATCAAGGCTTCTCAGGTTATATTTCATTTCCATATATTTGTTTGCTCTTCTTTCTTATATATTCTTCCAAATGCATAATGAAATATTTAGTAAATTTCAAAAATATCATTCATATTGAATTTTAAATGAACAAATTGCCAGAGTGATCAAAAGTGAATGAGTAGTGCTCACACTTATATTAAAAACTAATACAGTAAACTTAATAGAAGTAGATGAAAAAATAAAAATTAAAGCAGAAATTCATGAGATAAAAATGAGAAAAATAAGAAAACCAATTACTTTTTAATAATTAATCCCAAGTAACATTTTAAAACTATTGAACATTAACCTTATTAGTGTACCAATATGAAATAGATGATAGGCTATACTAAGCATGAAATAAGCAAAGTAACTAGAAATAAATATTATAAGTTCCTGAGGAAATAATGTAAAATATATTACATTGATACATCTAAAAATACAGAAAATTGGACAATTTTAAACAAAAATGTGGATTCTAAAATTAACACAAGAGAATAGCCAAATAGATATATAACTATATAAATTGAATAAATTGCAAAAAATTAGCACACTTTTTTTTTGTAAATGAAAACATTAGTTCTAGATTACTTTTTCTTTTTCTTTCTTTCTTTTCTTTTTCACATTATTTGGAGTTGTATCTAGAGATGCTCTACCATTGAGCTACATCCCCAGCACATTTTTTTTTTTTTGGTTTTTATTTTTTATTTTGAAATAGGGTATAACTATGTTGCTGAGGCTAACCTCCAATTTGCTATCCTTTCACCTCAGCCTCCAGGGTCACTGTGATTACAGGTATGTACCACCATGCCAAGCTATTCTAGATGACTTTATTAGCCACTTCTGTCAAATGCCCAAGGAAGAAATATTCCCTATGTTAAATAATATTTTGTGAAGAACAGAAAAAGTGATTAGCTGACAATTTGATGAAGGTAATATGATTGATACTAAAAACTTTCAATAACATTACATGAGCCAAAATTAGAAGACAAGTTCACTTGTCTATAAATATATAAATGCCTTAAATAAATAATATGAACAAACCAAATGCAAAGGAAATGTTCTCAAAGGAAATTAAACTTACTAATCCAGTGAACACAAGAATAATAAGAAAGCAGAACAGACTAACTGCTGACATAGAGAAAGTTTTAGTAGTCTGGATGAGAAGATCAAAGCAGCCACAACATTCCGTTAAGCAAAGCCTGATCCAGAGTAAGGTCTTAATTCTCTTCATTTCTATGAATGCTGAAAGTGGAAAAGAAGTTGCAGAAGAAAAGCTTGAAGCTTTCAGAGGTTGACTTATCAGATTTAAGGAACAAGCCATTATAATGTAACAAAAGCACAGGTGAAGCAGTCAGTGCTAAAGTAGAAGACTAGGAAGCTCTGCAGCACATCCAACTAGGACAACAGATGAAGGTGGCTACTCTATGTAACAGTTGTTCAATGTAGATGAAACAGACTCTTTTTTTTTAGTTTTATGAGAATTTAGTTTTCAATATTGTAGAATAAAAAGAAAGATCAAGAAAAGTATCAAGTTAAACAAATTAGGCAAATTTAATTTCTCAGGTGAATTTAGATTCACTGACATAAGATGTACATAAAACAAACTTGTTTAACTGTTCATTCTTTCTGTTTTGTTAAAATCTTATTTATTTATTTATTTGTTCTACTTGGGTATACATGATAGCAGAATGCATTTTGATTCATTGTACACAGATGGAGCACAACTTTTCATTTCTCTGGTTGTATGTGAAGTAGAATGACATCATATATGCAATCATACATGAAGCTAGGACTATGATGTCCATCTTATTCCACCATCTTTACTGTCCCCATGTCCCCTCCTCCCTCCCTCCCCTTTGACCAAACTTCCTCCATTCTTCCTATGTCCTCCCTTCCATTATAGATCAGCATCCACTTACCAGAGAGCATTTAGCATTTGGTTTTTTGGGTACAGACCCTTATTGGGAGAAGAAAAGCCCTTCTTCGAACTCATAGCTTGAGAGAAGTCAATGCTTGGTTCAAAATTTCAGATAACCAGCTTCTTCTCTTACTCAGGCCTGATCAAACTTCAATTTGAAGAGGACATTAATAGCATTAAGTTGAAGACAATGTTTGTTTCCTTTCTGAAAGATTCTAGAGCCCTTAAGAACTAAAGGTACTACGCCTGTGCTCTGTAAATGGAAAAACAACCTGAGTGGCAATTATCTGTTTACAACATGGTTAGCTGAATATTTAGGCCCTTTGTTGAAATGTACTGCACAGGTTAAAAAAAAAGATACTTCCTTAACAAGACTCCTATAGCACATGAAGTAAAATCAAGAATCAACAAATGGGATGGATTCAAACTAAAAAGCTTCTTCTCAGCAAAAGAAATAATCAATGAAGTGAACAGAGAGCCGACATTCTGGGAATAAATCTTTGCCACACATACATCCAATAGAGCACTAATCTCCAGGATATATAAAGAACTCAAAAAACTTAACACCAAAAGAACTAACAACCCAATCAATAAATGGGCCAAAGAGCTGAACACAAACTTCACAGAAGAAGATATACAATCGATCAACAAACATATGAAAAAATGTTCAACATCTCTAGCAATCAGAGAAATGCAAATCAAAACTACCCTAATATTTCATCTCACTCCAGTCAGAATGGCAATTATCAAGAATACAAACAACAATAAGTGTTGGCGAGGTTGTGGGGAAAAAGGTACACTCATACATTGCTGGTGGACCTGCAAATTGGTACAACCAATCTGGAAAGCAGTATGGAGATTCCTTAGAAAACTTGGAATGGAAACACCATTTGACCCAGCTATCCCACTCCTTGGTCTACATCCAGAAGACTTAAAAAAAAGCGTACTACAGTGACGCAGCCACTTCAACGTTTATAGCAGCTCAATTCACAATATCTAAACTGTGGAACCAACCTAGATGCCCTTCAATAGATGACTGGATAAAGAATCTGTGGTATATATACACAATGGAATATTACTCAGCAATAAAAGAGAATAAAATTATGGCATTTGCATGTAAATGGATGGAGTTGGAGAATATCATGCTAAGTGAAGTAAGCCAATCTCAGAAAACCAAATGCCAAATGTATTCATTGATAAGTGGATGCTGATCCATAATGTGGGGAAGGACACGGGAACAATGGAGGAACTCTGTTCACAGGGATGTAAGGGGGTAGGAGGCATGGCGACAGTAAAGGTGGTGGAATATGATTGTCATCATAGCCCTAGCTTTATGTATGACTGCATGTATGTTGTGATTCTATATCACTTACAACCAGAGAAATGAAATGTTATCCTCCATCTGTTTACAATGAATCAAATTACACTCTGTTAACATGTAAGCCTAAATAGAACAAATAAACAAATTAAATAAGAAAGAAAAGATTCCTTTTAAAATATTCCTATTCCTTGAAATTTCACCTGATCATCCAAGAGCTCTGATGGAGATAAAAAATGAGGTTAATGTTGTTCTCATGCCCACTACCAAATCATCCATTCTGTAGTTCATGGATCAGGAGAATTGAGTAATTTTCTTTATTTTATTAATGAAGAAATACATTTCATAAAGCTACAACTAGCATTGATAATGATTTCTCTGATGGCTGTGGGCAAAGTAAACAGACAATCCCCAGAAATGAGTCCTCATTCTTTCTTTTTTTTTTTATAAATTTTTCAGACCTTTATTTTATTTTTTTTTTAAATCTTTATTTTATTTATTTGTATGTGGTGCTGAGAATCGAACCCAGTGACTCATGCATGCAAGGCAAGCGCTCTACCACTGAGCCACAGCCCCAGCCCTGATTCCTCATTCTTGATGCCATTACGAACACGTATGAGCCGAGTGTGGTGGTGCAAGCCTGTAATCCCACATTTAGGAAGGCTGAGATGGGAGAATTGAGAATTCAAAGCCAGCCTCAGCAATGGCGAGGCGCTGAGCAACTCAGTGAGACACTGTCTCTACATAAAACACAAAATAGGGCTGCGGAAGTGGCTCAGTGGTCGAGTTCCCCTGAGTTCAATCTCCAAAAAAAAGAACATGTATGATTCACAAGAGGTCTAAATATTCACGTTGAAAGGAGTATGGAAGAAGTTGATTCCAACTCTCCTCAACTCCTTTGAGGAGCTCTAGACCAGTAGAAGAAGTAACTACAGATGTGGTAGAAATGGAATGGAAACAAGAGAACTAGAATTCAATGTGAAGTCTGAATCACATCATATATGCAATCATACATGAAGACTGAACTGCTGCCATTTCCTGATTAAACTTCAGTGGATGAGGATTTTCTTATGGATGAGCAAAGAAAAGTGTTTTCTTGAGAAGACCCTATTCCTGGTGATGATGACAACAAAATGTTTAGACTATTACATAAACTTAGATGACAAAGCAGTGCCAGGATTTGAGAGGATGATTGCCAGCTTGGAGAAGTTCTGCTGTGTGTGAAATGCTATCACATAGCATTGCATGCTACAGAGAAATCTTTCATTTAAGGAAGAGTCAATCAACACAACAAACTTCATTGTCCTCTTATTTTAAGAAACTGACCTAGCCACCTGGACCTTCATCAATCCCCACCCTGTTCAGGCAGCAGCCATCAATGCTGAGATATTACCTTATCCCAGTAATAATATTATTACTTACTGAAGGCTCATATGAATGTAAGATATTTTTAGCAACAAACTAGTTTAATTAAGCCATGTACATTTTTAGAAGTAATACTATTGAAGACTTAATAAAGTACAATATAGTGTAAACATAACTTTTATGTGCAATGAGAACCAAAAATTTCTTGTGACTTGCTTTATTGCAATGTTTGCTTTATTGAGGTAGTCTGCAACTGCAAATGCAATGTTTATTAGGTATAGCTTCTCTATACAATAAAATCAGAATAAAAAAAAAAACCGTGAGGCTGCTGGATACAAAGCCTGTAAACAAAAGACAATTGTATACCTGCAAGCAATAAATAGAAAATTCTTTTTAAAAATAAATTACAAATACAGGAAACAGTATGTTCAATGCAGTTTGGCAGAACACACACATACACACACACACACACACACACACACATATTTATGTAACCAAGCTAATTCTCAGCATCCAGAAGGCTCTCTCTTGCTTCCTTCAGTTAGGTCCTCACACTCTCCTCAAAAGAAACCAATGTTCTTAATTCTAATCAAAGATTACTTTCACCTCTTTTCAAAATTTTGTAATTGAAATTATAATGTGTGTACTTTTACAAATCTGGCTTTCAAGGTTCAAAATTACATTTGTGAGATTTTATTAATGTGATTATGTATAATATTATTTTTTGTTGCTTTTACAATGCTTTTGAATGAATACATCATATTTTCTTTATCCGTTTTATATTAATGGTCATTTTCTTAGTTCTTGTCTCTGAATATAATGGATAATTCCTCTTGGATTATATTTGAATGAGTCTTTTTGTGCATACACATATGCATTTTTGTTTTGTATGTACCTAGGAGTAGAATTGGTGGGTTACATGATTTTCTTTAATCAATACTATTAAACAGATAACCAGAGTTCTTTAGCACATTGTATTCCCAGGCTAACATATATAGCAACAAAATATATTTTGTTATACTTTCATTATTTAATTTTGTTGAAGTTATATGTAGGAAAAATTAAATTCATTTGTGTTATTAGTGTTATCACACCTTTTCTTTCTAAGTTAAATATGTGTCTCTCCCCTACTCTCCCTGTTTCGGAAAATTCTTCAATCCAAACAATTGTTATTATTTAAAAAAGCATGAACTGTATGGGCTCAATCTCTGCATCTTTAAGATGATATAATAAATGTATTTGAGTAAGTATACAACCTAGTAGAAGTTTAACTCATGGAATCTGCCATAAAAGGAAAGCAAACTACTAATAAATCACAAAGTAAGGAAAATTTTAGAATACCTGGAGAGAAAATAAAAAATAAATTTAAAAAGTGCAGCACAATTACACATGACATAAAGGGAATTGTAAAACATTCTTATACAGTAGGCCTGAATAACAGATGAATAAAACTAGATAAAAAATGCAAAGATTTCTAATGTTGCTTATTTTATCATGTTTTTAAAGACAATTAAATCTGTAATCAATATATAATGTCAAAACCTGCCAAACAAACACAAAGTAGAGATGGAATAGAAAATGAGATAGAACACAAAGAGATTATACAAGTGTACAGATTCTGAGTTTGTTAATCCTGTGAAGCACAAGTGCTTTGAATAATAAAAGAATTGAATAAACATTGTTTCTTACAACATGAGAATCAAAAAGTTATCTGAAGAGTTTTTGTGGCTAAAAGAAAAAATGATGAAAAATGTTATGCCGAAAACTATAATTTATCTCTTGTGCTGGTGCTTAACAGAAAAACAAAAGCATTATCTAATGGTTAGAGAAATATGGGCAGTTGGATTTTTTTCAAAGAGTAAAAATATCTTGTTACCCCATAATAATGGCTTTGGAGGTTATAAGAAAAATAATAAATATAATCAATCTTTATATTAGCAAACTTTTGGTGTTGCTCCACATGATATATCCATCAATATATTGGGAAAATGCAAACTGTTTTTCTGAATTGTTAGACTCACCACTAATAGTAGAATGAGTGTGTTGGTAGATGATCTGATACATCATTATCAGTAGTGCAGGGTGAGAACAGAAGACATAATAAGAAATGCTCTACAGAGACTTGGCCCAGTTCTGTATAACAATCTCATTTATGACCTAGATAACAACATGGGAAATATATTCTTTCACTAAGGAAATGGTTAGCATACTAAACCATTGTAAAATATTAGAAGAAAATGGCCAGGAAAAAATAGGAAAGTTTTTGATACAACATAAGCCAATATTTAACGGGCACAAATTGGAAAATAGTTTATACTAACAGGGCAGTACAATAATCACTCCTTCAGTGGAAAATAAATTGAAATTACATTAATACTATATGCTGTTCTTAAAACCAAGAAATGTATTTGTATTATACTGATATATTAAACTCTCTTAGACTTGTCTTCTTTTTAGCAGAAGATTCAATGTAAATCACATTTTGAAAACTGGAAATCAAGAGCTGAAGTGTAGCTCAGTGGTGGAGTGTTTGCCTAGCATGTGTGAAGCCCTGGGTTTTAAACTCCACCACAGCAAAACAATAAAAATAAGAATAAAACAATACAAAAGCCCTAAGCAAAATCACCAAAAAGAAAACTAAAAGTAAATTAGGAAATTCCATAAACAATTAAAAAATGGAAAATTGTATACACACACAAACATATTATATATGTATATACACACACACACCCCATTGATGTTTCTATAGTATTTGAAGCTGATGGTACATAAAAGATTGCTTTATGAGAATACTGAGTATATTTCCTATTACCTTGAAAGTCAGAATACCATGACTAGAATATTAATGAGTTGAATTCTATGTATCTAGGTATTAGAGATAGAAAGTTTTGGATTATTGAGTCAAGAAATGTTCAAGACTAGAATTACTTGAATTTGTCTATGGGTTAGACTATGTTTTGCTGTTGCTTCATGACCCAGGATAGTGGTTCTTTGGTAGATACAGTTAAGTAGGAACCATTCTAAGGTGTTCTCCAGCTACTCACATCCTTGTATCTATAAATCTGCTCCCATTGAATGTGGACAGGACTGCTCATTCCATTTAACCAATGAAATATGCCAAAGTCAAAATACTATACATATGTATTAAAGTCCTCTATCAATAGACTTTAAATTAGTAAAAATTATTTTAATCAGAATGCTAATCAAAGGAAATTATATTAATAAAAAATGAGCACTTTGGAAGAAAATCTTCTCAACTGCAAGGTCATAACGTCTGCCCCAAAAACCTGAAGGAACTTTGAAGCTAATCTTTTCCCCATGCAACTCTCTGGTGAGAATATAGCTCTCTCAGTGTGAAGTTCAGTCTTATGAAACTATAAGAAGAGGATCTAGTTTTGCTGCACCAGAACTCCTGAAACTAGGAAATGTAGAAAAAATAAATGAGTAACACTTTGTTTCAGGCTTTTTGGTAATTTGTATAACATAGAAAATTAATATAGTGGGTTGTTTAAGAAAAATGTAAATATTTAAGATAATAAGCTCGGCATTTTACAAAATATTTAGTTCCCTTTCATTCAGTTTATCTGGTCAAGGGAATGATGGATCACCTTACATCCTAGGCTATCCTATCAAGATAAATCAGAAATCATTCATATAACAGGTTATACAACCTTAAGAGCAGGCTCCTTATGCAAGGCTTCTTTGTGCTTAGTTGTGACTATAAATCTATTTTCACTTTCTTTACTCAGGCATATCTACTTCAGGTCCTGTGTTTGCTTTCTGATTGCATTGCCCCTTTTGATTTGTACTTTGAATTTTCTTGTTTCTGAGAAGGCTTATACCATTTTGTGTTTCCCAAGACTCTTTCAGGGAAGCCTGATTTTTCTCATTTTCACCCTCATATTCATTCAAAATAAATAAAGTTGGACAAAATTCTGCAAATGATTCAATACATGTACTTCTAGTTAAAATTCGTTCTATGCAAAGGTCTTCAGACTTTATCCTATATGCAACTGTAATGTTGAAGAAACTTAAAGTAGAGAAATGTTATAATTATGAATTTTACAAATATGCCTCTGGCTATGGGATGGTATCATGGAGAATAGACTAGAGTGCATATTAAAATTAAAACATATTAAACCTGAACTTTGTTCTAGAGAACACTATAATATTCAAGCAAAGATGATGACACTGGCAAAGAAAAAATAAATTTTAAAAAGACCTAGAAACGTAAGAACTCAGAAATGAATGTTAAAAGAAATAAATGAATCTCTGACACCCATGTTTTTGAACTGAGCAATCAAATTAATCATGGAATCTTCTACCAAAATTAAGAACTCAGGGGAGATAGAGTCCTGTGAAACTAGTATCTAGTTTTAATTTAGGTGATGCACACTTGAATTAAATGGGCTGTTAATAAGTAGAGTGAAGGGCTGGGGTTGTGGCTCAGTGGTAGAGTGCTTGCCTTGCAAGCATGAGGCACCGGGTTCGATCCTCAGCACCACATACAAATAACATAAATAAATAAAATAAAGGTTTGAAAAAAAAAGATTAAAAAAAATAAGTAGAGTGAAGATATTCTGTAGGAAGTCACACAGTACTTATAATTGTGATCATGGATAAGGTTGATAAGAACATTCAAAGTGACAAGTAGGAAGGTCAATAGTACAAACGAGGGACCAACATCTTTTATGTGATGTGTTGTAGAATAGAAACTCACAGACAGTACTGAGGAGAGTTCAGAATAGTAAAAAATTCAAACAACGGTACAAGATACAGACTGAAAGGAAGAAAGTGCTTGAAGGTTTAAGCTGTGGATATCTTGGAAATTTTAAGAAAGAAGAAAACTAGAATTATTTAGATAGCCATTTGTCACCTTAATGAATTTTCAGAGGTGTTAAAAGGTTAAGTCAATATTCAAGGAATCAAGAATGGAAGATGAGGGAGGAAAAACAAGAAATATAGGATTTTCACTTGTTGGAAATGAATATGTTAAATTCAGAAAGTAATATGAAGTTGAGAAACAGTGTTTACTAGAATTGAAAGAAAGATCAGTAGCTCATTTTCAACCTCTTCTCTCTCTTCTTTCATCATAAGTAAGCTCCATGAATCCCTTGCCTGAGATTCTCCATCTCTGGATTCTCAGATTAACTTTTCCCATTTTCTGAAACATTGACTTATTAACTCAATACTTAGTATTATATTGATACCAAGGCTACTTCTGCTAACAATTTTTAATAGCAAAGCACGTCATGGCAACAGATTGTCTTTGTTAGTAATATTGACTTGTAACTTCATCGATGTGTTTCTTATAAAGAGAATAAAATAAAAGTAACATCAAAACAAAGATGCAATTTAAGATTCTTGGCTACTTGGGACTGGTTGATGATCAGTGTGTGTGAAGATATTCTGTTGGATCCTACATCATTCCAAATTGAGATAGCAGATGTAACACGAGTCTCTGGAGAGTCGGAAAAGAAGAATTAAAACAATGACATTTTTTAAAATTACTTGAGACATATTGGAAATGAGGCTGCTTTGCTTGCTTCTAAACAGCTATGACCACCTCCGATTTGTTAACTTCGTTTTGAAGTGATTTCATGACTTTTATCTTACATACTTATTCCTTCATGCTCTTTCCTTTTGGCTTGTCCATGTGTTTAAACTCATTTTCTAGAAACATGTTTAGTTTGTAAAGCACAACTTGCAAAACAAAATGAACAAAACTCCAGTGCTACGAGGAACAGAGCAAAGCATTTTCACTTCAGTGGACACTTTTCTCTTTATCTATCCTTTTTGCAGTAATAGGCACTGTTAAATAAATTGAAGTTTCTGGCTTTTTATTTCATGACATTATATACTATTTTTCTCTATTAGAAAAGTAATTTGTACCAAAGGATTAAAAGTACAGTAACTGCTTTGACATTTGTGTATCAATTGGATCATTCCATGCTAAATTAGACAAGGGTGCAGAGACATAAACTTTTAGCTTTATGTCTTCTAATAGAAGCCAGGAATGGGATTATTTGAAATCCAGAGAATAAAAATTGTCTCTTTATGGGAAATCTCTGCATTGAATATGAACTAAGCATGTTGGGTAGGAATTTGTAACCATCATACTCGTTTGTTCTGATATACTTGTCTAGATTACATCATTTTGGTTGCTATGATACTATTGCATAAGGCAATGCATTTTTAACTTATATTTAGTGTCTAGAATTTTCATTAAAAAAGCAGCTACTCATGTGCACAGTTCTATGTATGATGTGTGAAAGAACTGGAGTAATTTAGAAGAAAAGTGATATGCTGTTACTCTAAAAGGAGCAAAGATATTTATGGCAAATCTATTTCGACAGAGGACTTGGGAAGCTCATTAACTTATATCTACTTCTAAACTTAGTGGACAAGCTGTTCTCCACCAGAATATTGAGGAGACAATAGATTAAAGAATATTTTTATCTATTTTAAAGGTAGTTAAGATATCTGATTTAAATAGTGAGTTATAGGGAGAGAGAGTGTTTTTGAGAAACTGAAGCTTATTTCTGTAGTATACTATAAACAAAACAAAATAAAAAACAGAAATATATGTCCTACCAACAATTTTTGAAATAAAACTATTGGTAAAAAATTGCAGTTTATTCAGAATTTTGTTAGTAAAATGATTTCTTGTATATGAACATTCTATAGAAAATATCTTTATACTAATAGAATTTTAACCAAAGAGCAAATAATGAAACTTCTTTTATTCTGTCAACTTATTAAAGGAACCAGCTACAGAAAAGCATTATCTGGCCACGTAGTCTCTTATTTTTATATAAAAGGTACCATTTTAATGTCATACAGTCAGTTAAGAATCTTAATTATAGAGTATTTAAAACAATAACCATTGAAAAAAATAAATCATGTTGTAAAGAGTTGTAATATAACTGCTAAAATTTTGCATAAACCACATTTATATTTTAATTTGACTAACAAATAAAGACTTTTAAATAAAAGAGAAAAATAATTCAAGCTTTATTTCAGTTTACATACTAGTGTAAGTGTGGACCAAAACTAAAGTAGATAAAATAGAAGAGCTAAATTAAACTGACAAAATTCTTAATGTTTATTTTAGTATAATATCATAAGATGCACTCATATTCACTTTTATTTTGAAATGCCAATTACAAGCTGTGGTGAAAAATAACAAACTTTACTATGATTCTTATATTTTATTTAGGAAAATCATAAGTAATCTTTAATGGAGAAATCAATGTTTTCAGAATAAAATATGTTTCCATGTCAAGAATTACTTTAGATAAATAAAAGTGTATTAAAATATGAGCTGCACTTAAAAAGAAAAAATAGTCACTTAATTGTAGAATAGCTAACCGGATTTTTTTTGAACATAATGTATTACATTTGAAGAAATAATTTACCAAAGTGATTTATGTAGGTACTGCTGAACTTATGATTGTGTTTATTGTTTATCAGGGAAATATGATGTTTTTAAAATCTGAATCCAAAGACATAGAAGTTTTTTCATATGTCTTGTATTTTGAAAATACAATTAATGTGTAATTTACAATCCAGAGAAATAGCATGTTACACATATAACCTCCCTCCACCACGAGTTATATTGTTTGCTTTTGTAAAAAATAAATATGAAGACTGCTACACATATTTTTGAATATTTTTATATTGTATGCATATGTATTTTTATAGAAGATACACATATACATTTATATATATGTGTATTTTTGTGTATATGTGTATTTTATGTATATGTGTATTTTTATATATATGTGTATTTATATATATGTGTATTTTTGTGTATCTTCTATAAAAATAGGAAGCAAAATTAAAGATTGCCAAATTAATATTAATTAATACCAATTAATTTTGATTAATTACTTAATCTTAATGTGGGTTCCACATTCTTAATTCTAATGTACATAATACCTTTAACTTCCATAGAAAATATCTAAGCACCTTAAGAATTAATCATGCTCTGTAATTATAGAATGTGAAATTGGACATCTTGAACATGGTACTCTTTTTAGTAAAATATGTAGAAAAATGTTTTATGTGCTGTATTTTTATATGTGGAGAAATGAAATTATTTCCCAAAATTAAACAAACACATTTAAATTACCTAAATGATATTCATTGTAAAGAGTATTTGTGTATGCATCGTATTGATACACTGTGTTAACCACATTTTTCTTAGAATTACAGTCAGATAATCATCCTGATTAAATGTGAGTAAATGAGTCTGCCCTAGTATTTTACTTTGGTATTAAAACTATCAGTTGTGTACTTGGTAAGATATTCATCATCATTTTTGTGATCTATAAAATATATTGTTGAAATCTGGATTGATTATTTTGATTTTCAGAAAAGATAGGCTAGAACTGAATTTTAAAGATCTATCTAGAAAAAAAATCACCTAATCTCTGGGGAATTATGTTGCCTTTAAGATCCAACATAATACTGTCTGCCCACTGACCTCTTCATAGACTGTTGCCATACTAACCTGTAGATAAATCTGTTATGAAAGGGATCCTGGGGAATTTAGAGAAAAGCAGCATGATGTTTCAGTTCTCATCCATAGTGCTTTGTTACTTATTTTTAAACTTGAGCAATTTTTCCAGTCTGTAATTTTAATGTCTAATGAACATGTTATAAATAACGTTATTCCTTCTCTCTCCAGGTGTTTAATTATCAAACAGCATAGGGGTCTCTTGTGCCACCACTCTCCTTTTATATTTTATAATGATATAACCTGCTAGGACAATTATTTTAGGTATTGTCCCTAAATAAATGTAACTCATATTAACAGAAAGTTACTTCTTCCTTGTAATTATACACTTCCCCAACACAATCCATCTTTAATAATTATCATAAGTGAAATCTAGTGACATTTAAATTGTGATTCATGCTACTTGCATAGCAGGTTACAGTTTTGTCTATTGCTTATGAAATATGTTCTTACTGTTGAATATACAAGCTCTAAGGCACTTCACTATATATAATTTTATTATTATACAATCTATGTAACATGCAGATCTTTGAAAATGTCCCCATGTATTCATCCCACAGAATGCTGATGTATTCTCATAGTTCTTTATGGTCATTCTTCTTCTGCAGTGGTCTTTATGGACATTTTAAAGTATAAAAAAAAGATGGAAGAATTTAGATTTAGCCATTTAATATAAGAAAGGCTTTTCATGTCAATAGATATATTTTTCTTGTTCCTTCAGAGTAAAAAGGCCTTGAAAGTAAAACTGTTAATACTTCTTTATCTAAGTTAGGGAGACTACCTGGGGTGGACCTAGCAGAACCTAAATTTTTAAAAATGCATGAATACATTTGTTCATTCAGTTGTTAAGCAACAACAACAACAAATCAACAAAATCTGCAAGTTGCCAAGAAATGAGATTGTCACTGGAACTTTTAACAAATCACTTGAACTTGATCTCTCTCCTTCAATGCCTAGATTTGCAAAATTGGTATGTTATGAATAAAAAAAAAAGGAAAATATAATCAAACAATTGGATTGAGTACGTGATAAATAAATGATAATTATTAAAGTATAGAATTTGCAACTAGCCTGCCTAGCTTTAGTTATATTCACTGGCTGTATGCATTTAAACAAAATACTCTATAAAATGAAAGCATAGTATTGTCTGTTTCATATGGTCATCCCAAGGCTTCAGTGAGTTAATATGTATAGAAAACATAAAACACTGTGTGTCATGTGTGCAGTAAGATGATTAAACATAACTAGTAAAGGTGTCTCTAACATCAGTTTTAGACCTGCAAGAAAAGTATACATGGAAAATTCAGGAGCATGACCTTTGTTAAATTACTCTTTGTTAAACTACTCTTTGTATTAAATATTTGTACCATGAAATTTCAAATAAAATAGAAAGAAGAACAAAGAAAAAGTGTCCATAAAGGCAAAAACCCAGAGAAAAATTTTGAAACAATAGTGAAAATGGATTGCTAAAATAAGAAATTTTTACCTTCATGTCTTACCATATGTTCCACTCCTATACAACCTCACTTATGATATGATGTTATTATTTTATATTTTCTTTTGTTTATGATCAGAGTCACTAAAGTCACCAAAGGCATAAAAACTATATGCCAATTTTAGGGATCTTATTCTGTTTTTGAAAGATATTTGTAATAAAGTTTCTTATAAAATTTTTACACCTAAAGCATATGACGTTTGTTTGGCAACCTTACTATTATGGCCAGTATCAGTTAGGGTGGAATTCTAGAAGGAAGAAAGATATCTTGAATACCATATTCTTTGTGCCAAACTGATTTCTTTAAATCATTTTTAATATTTGTTCCTAGTTTGGGTTTTTACATTTGTCTACTGATGGTTTTTTAGAGACCCAGTGAAGTCACAGAACTAAAGAACTTCATGAGAAAACCAGAAGTCTCTTCCCCTAGGAGTCTGAACTAGAGTAAAAATGACAAGTATATATATAGTTCTTTAGTAAAGATTGTGATGATATTGTGTTTTAAACTAACATTACCATGAGTAGTTTGGGGATAAACCAATTGGTTATTTCACCCTTCTGGCTTACTCAGAGTTTTCACAAAGAAAATACTGATTCAAAAGTATTAAAATAAAAGTAAATTATCTGAAAGACATTGAGTATATACATAATATCTATCTGTATATCTGCCTATCTATCCGCTTCTTTGAAAATTTAGGAAGCACCTTTTGCAACAAAGATATAAGAACAACATTGAAAAAATCTGGAGCTTATGGATTATTGATATGTGGAGGTTTTGGTGAGTGGCACACGGAGAGAGGACATGGAAATTCTGCATCCTTTCCCAACACACCTAGCCCCATGCATGTCTTCATTTGTATTCTTTGTAATATCCTTTATAACAAACCCAGAGGCAAAAGGAAATACATTTTTGTTTCATAGTTGAAATACTGATATTTTGATGTTTTCTTTAAGCATCTATCACAAAACACCCTAATATCAATGGAGTATCTTCTATGCAAAAGTGATGAACTTGGGGCTGGGGCTATGGCTCAGTGGTAGAGTGCTCACCTAAGCACATGTGAGGCACTGGGTTCGATCCTCAGCACCACATAAAAAATAAAATAAAAGATATTCTGTTCACCTACAACTAAAAAATAAATATTTAAAAAAAAAGTGATGAACTTAATAAATTATGGACATTAAATTATTTGTATCCTGTAGTGATAAAAAAATCCAAATTACTAATTTAAATTATTCTATTATTTCATAATATCTGCCCTGCCTCCCTTTTAATGTAATGTACAATGATGGCTGGTCCATGCTAGGAGTCTATTGTATATATGCAAGTATATGCAATTTAACTAGTGAAAAAAGTGAGGACACTTTGAAAATCTATGTAAAAGAGCTATTTTCTTGATCTATACAAACTATCTGAGTGTTTAACCTTGCCCAAGAGCCATCTTTAAAAACAAACCTGTGGTGATCTTGTGTGAGAGTATGGAAGTTCAACACAGAGTTGATCTGTAGTTCACTAAACTCTTTATAATGTCCTACTATGGATTTATTAATATGAATATAAAATGAGGGACTCAGTGAGCAGGCCACTTATAATTTATTTTAGAAAGCACTGTATTATTTACTTGAGCTAACTCTTTCTTTGAATTAATGATTAAAATTACTTTCCATTAGTTCAATACCCACAAAGAGATAAGGAACAAGACAATCTAAGAAAGTGACAGGTCACAACGCAAAAGAGAAGTCAGATAAATACAGTGATGATTTTTCACAATTCAGATCCTGAAATATCATGTATTACCACTTTTTTCATATATGTACAATATAATCATAATTAACTATTATAAAAAGAGATTGTAGAAATCCCATAGCTGTTTAGTATCCTTTGTATGATGTACTTAAGTCACATTATAGTACATAATAAATGATTAAATATAGTAGATTTTTCATGAAGATAATAATTTACTGCTTTCTGAATTGATTCTTCCTGTTGAGCTCATTGATGATAATACAGCTCTTATTCCAATCTGCAGGGAAAGAAAAATGTTTCCTTTATCTAACTTTGATTATTTCTCAAGAAACAATTCAGGATGCCCTGCTATAGTCTCTTGTTTATGATCAAATGTTGTCAAAAATAGCCATCTTTATGTTAGTTCAATAAGGAAACATTCACTGAATAGCAAATGAAGCTTGCTTATAATTTTCTTTTTTACTATTTATCAAAACAAAACATTTTACTAACATGTTCTCTTTTCCTGGAAGTCCTATAATTTTAAGAAAAAACATGGATCAACATAATTATCTTATTAAAATATTTTATTTTTCATCCAGTTTACTTTTTTGAGTGAATGATCCATTGCTGTCTTTTTATCATTATGCTTGAAAGAATTGAAGATGAATCAGATTTATTTCTTGGTGATTAACCTAGAAATGCTTAACCTTGAAAATAAGTAATTGTGACTTCCTAAATCTCACCTCAATGAAATAAAAATTAATGCAGTAATACAACATAATATATTTTACAGTAATTTTATTCTGCATCACAAGTTTTTATAATGCCTATCCCATGCAAACATTGTGATAGTCATCATCACAATCATCAATTTTAATGAAAATGAAAAACAAAATCTTGGGGAACATTTATACTATTTGGTCTTTTATTTTGCTTTGTATATATCAGTGCATTTGGATGCCATTAGAAAATACCATAGATGATGCAGCTCTACAAAAGAAGTTGACTTCTCAAAGTCCTAGAGGCTGGCAAGTTCAAGATCAAGGTGCCAGCAGATTTGTTTTGTGATGAGGACTCACTCTTGTGATTTGTAGATGGTACTGTCTTCACCTGGTGAAAAAGGCAAACAGACTTCATCACTAGTGCTTTTCCCTCATGGTCCTATTACCTCCCAAAGACACCATTGTGTTGCATGTTAGGTTTCAACATAAGAATTTGGTGGAAGACAAAAACATACATACTATAGCACTATCTTTGCAGATTTCAATAATTTTATTAACTTCCCTGAACCTCAGTTTTTTTCATACATAAAATGGAACTAATTATAACACTGTGTGGGGGGGGTGGTATGATGAATTTAAAGGACTAAAACGCAATTACAGACCTTGTCCACAGACCATAGTCTCTCCATGGAGATTGGCAACTAGTAGAGGGGTTTGAAAAATGTTTATATGTACACTCCACATTCAGTTATCTCCATGGAAAAGAAAGGAACATAACCAAAGAATAAGGCAGCAGCAAAATCTGCAAAATATTGAAACAGAGTAAAAGAGGGAGGAGATTCAGGAACCTTTCACTGAGCATGTGCTGCTTTAAGGACTAAAAAGGAGTTTCATAAAGAGACAAGGAAAAGCAAAAGAGATGATTGCATATGGATGATGTGTGTGGGAAAGACGAGGAGAGGAGATGCAGTATGCAATAGGGTGGTAAGAGCAGTCAAGTGGTTCAGAATGATGGGCAGGGAAATCTAAAAGGAGTCAGAAACATTTCATAGAGGTGGATATGAAGATGGCACCCTTTTACTCTTCAGGGACAAATGATTTATTTCCCTTATAGCTCACAGAAAATGTCACAGTTTTTAAAGGATCATTACATATCCAAACATTTTTTATTGATGTCAGATACTAAGTTCAGGGAATAAAAAAATAAAATAAAATAAAGGTTCCCTGTCTGTAAGTCTATTTGGAGAAAAAGATTTATAAAAAATTAAAACCTATTGCAGTCATGCTGTTAGTAGAGCCACATTTTAGATGCTATGGGAAGTATTTCAAGTCAGCTTGTTGCCAAAGTCATCTTCTTACTACAATAAACTATAGAGTCTGTATACAGTATTGACAAAAAAAAAAAAAGACTGAAGTTATCAGGAAGGGAAAAAAATTAAGAATTCAAGGTTCTATATTCCAAAGAGAAGGGAGATAGGTTGAAGGGATCTGGATTGTTCTTAAGACTATCTCCATTGAGATATTTATTTATTCAGTGCAAAGGACAGAGTGGCTCTAGAGGAAGCAGTAGCCTAAAGCCTGTACACATAGAGGTGAATAGAAAAATATTAGATTTAAGGCCACAGGCAGTCAGGATTTGAAGGCCAATATCTGAAGACAGTGGTACCTATTTGGGTGTTCGATTTGAAGAAACTAGTCCAAAAGCAGCCATTAGGTGGCTGGAAAGCTAAGCAGGTTCTCAGTAAACTCCTTCTGGTGGGACTATGGGAATAATTGGTATGTAAAAGAACACCAGAAACCTTTTCTTTAGTCTTAAGAATTAGTACTTAATTTTACACTTTTCAGCTGTTGCCCATATGTTAAAGATTCCAAAAGAACTGGCTACAGAAACAAACACTTGTGAAATCTAGTTGTATATCTGCTACCCAAACAGTCTCTACCTGTTCATGCATTATCTCGGTCAACTGTGAGAGCATTTTTTTTTCTTCTTTTCCTGAACTCCTTATTTCAGTTAATGTAACTTAGTCTTATCTATCCAGGAACCTAAAATATATATACTTGTAATTTCTAATTACTTTTTTTTACTCTTTAGAAGAGTTTATACCCCAAGTCCTATCAAGTAATGTCTCAAATCCCTCCAAGGACTCATTTTCCTTCTAATTTTAATTGTTCTTATTCAAATTATATCATCTCCTTCTGAGATTATTTCAGTGTTTTCCTAATGACCTCCTTGCTTCCTGGACTTCTCAAACATTAACAAAGATTATCATTTGTCATAATATGTCATTTCATGTTGCTAATCATTGCCTCAGTTCACAATTTTACATTATTTCTTACAGTTTCTCCCCACAAAAGCTAAGATCCCAAATACATCATGTTCCTAAATGTGTTTGGTCTCACTCCTTCCTCTATCTAGAATACCTGTCCTGTTCCCACTATATCTGGCAAAATTTCTGCTCCCCTTTAAGGTACAGTGCAGAAAGTATCCTTTCTATAAAGTCATGTCACATTGTTTCCAGAGATAAAATTATCTTCTTTCTCATTGTGTCTTTGTAACTATTTAGACATAGAACTAGATTAACAATATTAATATGACTTGCTTATGAGTCTTGTCTCTTTTTTATGTGGTGAGCTCTATTAGACCGGGTTCACACTGATTTGCCTTATTTCCTCACAGCTCAATATAGGACTTCTATGACCTAAAAAGTGGTTGACTGAGTTTTATTTTATTCCCCAAAGATCTTTTATTTTTGCCTTAAAATATCCCAGGCTTGAAATATATGGACTTTTAAAATGAGCAATTGTATTCTTTTTTCCTGTGATATGATGGAAAGTTTGCAGTGGTTTAGAGGGAGGTGGCATTCTGCAAAGCAGTATACTGAAGAATTTTAGTCCTCATCAGGAAACTTTTTAAAGTGTTATATAGATAACTCTTAAAAATCTAAAATATGAAGCAGTTGGACCAAAATAAATCACAAAGATGTCATTTTAAGTCAGATTTGGCTTCTGATATTTTTTGTTGTTGTTATCATTTATGCCTCCAGAATTATTTATCTTGTTATCATCTTTCTGAATTCAAACAAAAGACGTAATTAAGAATTATATAATTTGTACTAATCTCTGTAATTTTAAAAAGAGTATAAATTATATCAATATCTCTCTTCATCAATATTTTCTATTTTGATTTTTTTCTTTACTTCCTAGGTCCTGTAAGGATAAGAAAAAAATGAGGATAAGAAAATGATAAGGAAAACATATAGATTTCTCTCATCAAAATTGTACTTAAACATCTGGAAAAATAATATGCTTTTTTCCTTTATTTCTGAATAACACAATTTTGTAAACACATCAGTTTCTATTATGCATTGTTCTCAGGTTCTAACTCCTGGAAAAAAAAAATTATAAAGTAACTTTTTAAAAGGTTAGGAACCTGAAAGAAAATACACTCATAATCAAGGAAAATACCATGTACATTTACAAAAGTAACTGATACAGGGAGCAGTGACAGTATTCTTTTTTTTTTTTTTTTTTTTTTTCTATTTTTTTAGATGTCCTATATTGGAAAGAACAATTCACACATAACATTACAGAAGGCTATTTCCATTGTCTAAAACATTAGTTAGTCATTCCTCCTCGGTCAGATATTTTGAAGAGATAGCATATTATCTTTTACAGCCTAATCATCCAATAAAACTTCTTTGCAGAATTAATTAATTACCATATCTGGTCCAAAAGAAGAACTTTCCAAAAAGAGGAACTTTCTGATGAGGGACAGGCACCACAGATAGCTCAACATAGTGAGTTTTTAGGACATCTATGGATGTCTACCAGTTGTGAAGAATAAAGATATCATCATATTTTGTAATTTTCCATAATAATTTGATATTAATTTATGGAACAAGTGAGAGTATAGTTTTCTCACAGGTATTTACTTTCTATTTAATTAAGTTAAACTAAAGGGTAATCAAAGAATTTACAACTGTATCTTCCATGTCAAATTCAAAATCTCTTTGCATAACTTTCATAGCTATTCCATGCGTTTGGGGCATAGTAAAAAATTTTCCAGCCTATATATTAGTTAGTCAAAAGTACAGAAAGAGAGAAGAATAACTTAAATTGCTTTCACAAATCTCCAATCACTTTTCTGAAATCCCACAGCAATATCAGCTTTGTGTATTGACCCATAGAATGGCACTTTAATTTATGTTTAAAACAGTTCTACAGCAGTTAACTTACCAGGAAATCACCCTAAACAGTCAGAGATCCTCATCATAAAAAATGGTTGAATGATTGGTAAGTCAATGACCCTAAAACAAACTACAGTATTACCATTCATTCTAATAATCATAAAAGGTACAGAATTGTTAGCATAAAAATAATACAACAGAAGTGAGAGAGTAATCTGTAGGCTAAAACTACCATGACTAATTCATTCAAAAGGAAAAAGATGCATTCCTTATCAGAGTACTCATTGCATAATAAAAACCAATAAATAGGGAGATAGTTACTTTAAGAGGCTACAAAAGCATAAGGTTAGAAGTGGACTTTTCTCTGTTAGGTAATAAAAATAATCTATTTTTTTTTTTAAAGAAAATGATGTTGTTCATAAAAGAAAGAAGAAACACTAGAGATATATTAAAACTTTTTTTAAAACTTCTGTTTAAGCCTTAAATTTAATTTTTTATAGAAATCCATAGGACATTTGAGTAATAGTAATCTCTTTGGTGTACTCTTCTAAGAAGATTCAAGGAAAGTACCTTAAGGAAATGTTAGGATAATATGTGCTAGAATATCTGAAATTCACATGAAAAAAATTGATTTTTTAAAATAAATTTTAAGCCAGATTATTTTTGGGGAAAATAAAGTTAAGAAATAATATACTTTTAGCTGGGTACGGTGGCACATGAGTGTAATCCCAGCACTTTGGGAGGCTGAGACAGGAGAATCAAAAGCCAGGAGTTCAAAGCCAGCCTTGGCAAAGGCAAGGCACTATGCAACTCAGTGAGACCCCATCTCTAAATAAAACACAAAATAGGACTGGGGATGTGGCTCAGTGGTCAAGTACCCCTGAGTTCAACCCCTGGTACTGAAAAAATAAAAATAAAATAAATAATATATTTTTGTTTTCATTTCCCAAGATATATCTCCTTATATTTATCTAGCTCTTTAATATAATTAGGGGAGTTTTTTGCTTACACTTTCAGTTCCACTGAAACTGTTCTGTAGTGCTTAATTTGTTCACATCCTTAATAGGATAGTTTGTAACAACAACATGAGTAAATATTTTCCCATTTTGGAAATGAAATCAGTGATAACCAGAGTGGTTAAACTATTTGTTTAAATTATAAAAGAAAAAAATACAATTAAGATTTTAAATACTTAAAAATAGAGATCTAATACTATGTAGCCACAGAGTAATGCTGCTGTATCATTAATAAAATGCAATACATTGAATATTGTTGGTAGCCTTTTAATTTGAGGCAAAAAAGTGTGTCTTTCTTGACATCCAAATAAGAGATTTCTATTTTATCTGAAAAATAAGCTTTCCCTACCTGTGATTTGTTGTTTAGGATTTAATTACAAAGTTACTATCAGTTTTTTTTTATTTCTAAATATGAAGTAGAAAAATTAAGAAATAAAATGTTAGTGATTTCTTCTTATAACTCCCTTTTTCAGGAAGTTGTACACTTTTATAATAGCTATATGAATCTACACAAGTGCTTATTTATTGAATTTTTGCACTAATTTACAGTAATTTTTATAGTTACTTAAAACATGAGGTTTTTTGGCATGTGATACAATTGAGATATTAAAAGCATCAAAACACCAAGTTACAAATTACTAATGCTGTGCAGTGAGGATTATAAATACCTGTGTAAGCATTTCTGGGCTAAAAATATAAACAAATATAAATAAGAAATTTATAGAAAAGGAAATTCCAACCACTTAATGCACTTATGAAACAGTTTTGGCCTTGAAAATAACCATAGAATTGTTCATTGAAACATCAACAGGATGCTGACTTCATCAGATTAGCAAACAATTAGAACGTAGTAATATCATGTATTGATAGGGAAGTCTGTGTATAGAAGAAGCCCTCTTGTCTGCAGGTAGGAGCAGTTTAAGGACTATTTGGCAATATATAGTAAAATTTTACAGTATGTTTTCTATGACTTACCAATTCTACTTCAAACTTTTAGAATTTGGGCTACTAGAATAATCATCACACAATGAAATCACATGGCATTCACAGCAGCATTTGTAATGAAGTGACAAATATTTGCAATGTAAAAAAATGATCAATAAATATTAAAATGAAACTAAGACAAATATAGTAAATTGGGCATGAAGATGTGGCTCAGTGGTAGAGCAATTGTCTAGCAGGTGCCAGTCCCTGGGACTTGATCCCCAGTACAGCCAGAAAACCCAAGCAAATTGAATTAATGTGTAATACTTGGCTAAGATAATATTTATTTAAAAAATAATTTATTTCTATGATTTTTCTTCCTCCCTCCTAAATAGTGTTATATATTTTCATGACATGTTTTATTAGTAAGTACATAGAAAACAATTCTGGGAGCTGCACAACATTCAGAAACCAACAAGAAGACTAAAATTAGTAGTGATTAAAAGTAATAATTATAGTGACTTTATTCAAACAATTCAACATTTTCTCAGAAAAATTGTTAATGCTAATTCTATATTTAAAATGTTGATTTAAAGTTCAGCTTAAAATAAATTCAATAATAGATTTCAAAGAAAATATAGTGTGATTCTAGGCTTAACATTATTATTTAGATTTATGTCTCCATTGTAATATAATTATTTTAATCTCTACATTACATTTGACAGAATTAAAAATTTTACATCTTTTCAAAAACATGTTATATTGTGGTTTGGATATGAAGTGGCCCCTAAAATATCATGCAGGATTATTCAGGTGGGAAATGATTAGATTATGAGAGCTATAACTGAAGCAGTGGATTAGTTTGAATGGATTAGAGGGTATTAACTGTAGGCAAGTTGGATGGGGCTAGAGGAAGTAGGTCACTGTGGATGTGCCCTTGAGGATTATAATATACCTGATTCCTTGCAGTCAACCTTTCTCTGCTTCCTGGGTGCCATGCCCAGAGCTGGTTTCCTCTGCTACTCCTTCTTGCCGTGATGTTCTTCACCTTGGGCACAAAGTGCTGGAGTCAGGCAACCATGGACTGAACCTCTGAAATCATCAGCCAAAATAAACTTTTCCTTCTCTGAATTGTTCTTTTTAGTCATATTGGTCACAGCAGCACAAAGCTCACAAACAGATAGGTCTCAGTTTAAATAATAGAAATGCATGCACTACAATGTTTTTTTCTGAATAACACTTCATAAAAAATATAAAATGATCCAAGCCATTTTGATTATACACAATGCATAGGTTTTTCTCTTTTTGAGGATGATAATGTCCAGAGAATTTTGATGTAGGTTAAGATTAAGTGTACCCCTACAGTCTTGTTGTAAGCTTGAAAGTAAAACAACTTTTGCACCAAATCCCGCCATATGTATAGAAATTTATTAAGCAAACATTAGCAGACATTAAGTAGACATAAAATAATTCTTGCCGCTTATTTTGTAAACTTGATGAAACTCTAGCTCTGTGACCTTTTAATGCTTCAACCGTACTTTGAATAAAAGATACATGTAAGGCAGGTGTGCTAATATTCTGAAGAGAGGATTCCATTTCCCTTTTAACTGATAGTAGATAATTAGAAATTCTTGAACCCAATGACTGGACACAAGACCATGTAATGATGAAGCTTTTCAAGAATTTTATGCTCTGATTATGCAATGATGAGATGTGACTCTTAAATACTTTAGCCAATTTACATATTTGAATACTATTAATTTTACTGAGAGCCTGTTACTAATATTCATTTATAATGATTAACAAGCTATTAATTTCACCAATTGAAGCATATTTCTAAGATTCATTATGCTATTTGGAAAAGGCCTTAGTATTGATTGAAATATGAATAGTAAAAGTGCTTTTAGTAGTTACTCCCAAGTTTAGATTTTCTAAACTTAATTATAACTGAACACCCTTAGAATTCAATTTCCTGATTAGTATAAGTGACTAAGCCTAGAGGTAATATAATCTGCCTAGTATGGTACTTGCATTTTAAGTGCAGTCATCAAACCAATGAGTATACTCAGTTTTACCAAATATGCCTGCTTTGTATTAGCTAAAATTTGTTGATATGACTGTGGAGGGCTTGGAGTTCATCACTGCACAGTGGTGTTCTGATTAAGAACTAGTATATTGTAGAATTTTGTTAAACTCTGTGCTTTCTAGACATAAAAATGTTTTGTTAATCTCTCAAGTAACTTATTTTCTCTTTTCTTTATTCCTTTCCATTACAATAGCAGTCAAGATTAATGGTTATAAGAGCACAAACAAACTTAAGTTGATTTAAACGGCTGTTCAAAGTTTTTAAAAATGTCTCCCCAAATTGTGAGGCCCAGGAACTGGCTTAATCTTTGCTCCATCTCCATGGCTTCATGGGATGCCAGGACTCTGCCCTCTCCATACATCTCACCTTGGCATGATTGTACAGTGAAAGAGCTGTAGTTCATCATTTAACAGATCATCCTGAAAGGAGAGAGTAAATATGTCAGAATTTTGGGAATTTCTATGGTTCCCTCTGATTGGACAAATAATGATTGAAGCATTATTGTGGTCAGTGAATGGATTGTGATTGACACAGTAAAGGATACATGCACAATTTCCTAGATGGAAGTTTCATTAACATTTCTGGAACAGTATTTAAAAATTAGGGGTGGGACCAAGGATGTAGCTGATTGATGAAGAGCTAGCCTAGCATGTTCAAAGGACTGGGTTTGATACCATCACTGGAAAAAAGCAAACAAAGAGAAACAACCACCACAAAAGAAAATCAAGGGTGGTGGTAAAGAGTGAAGAGTAGCAATGATCACTAAGGAGGAAACCAACATTTATCCATGGTGCTGTTAACCCTTTACTGTCTCTTTATGGGAATATCATGATAAATCTTTAATTTTAAATACTTTAAAGGTAGGAGGGGAGATACTAAATCATTTTCTCATGTTATCTATACAAAATTTATAGATGTCATAGAAAGAATATTACTATCCAAATATTAATTTGATATGCAAGTATTATCAAAGGGTCACACAAAGAAGTTTACAAATCTTTTCTTTAGCCATTCTTCTGTTAAACTGGTTGGAGCTGGAAGACATGCTTTTTGTGTGTGGGCATTAGTAAAGAACACATGGAGAGTACAAGGGGAAGGTGCTTGTCATCATTTTTCTCCAGAGTTCATGCTTCCAAATTATGGTATAGACAATTTAGGAAAGTGAATCTAATCCTGCCAGTCTTCGAACACCTGCTATTTCCAATACTGTTTTTATCCTTAAAAAATTGAAGGAGAAAATGAGATTTTGTTATTTTAGTGTTCTTTGACCTGATCATACAACTTTATTTTCATTGTGAAAAGAACAACTTCTACCACTCGAAGTAAAATTTTTCCTTTTCTCCAAGTTGCTCAAATAGAATACATTTAAAATTTGTCCATTTATTTGATTAAAATAATTCATGTCCAACTAGGCATAAACTCTTAGGCTGTTCTCCCTTGTTTCTAGTATTGCAGAAAAGAACAGGGGCTAATAATAACATGTGTAGTCATGTTTAATTACTAGAATTAATGTAAAGACTTTGCAATTACTTTCCATAAATTTTTTTTTAAAAATTAAATGAAAACAAGCCAGAAAAGCAGCTAATTTCAGAAATCCTGTGGTTGCTTGCCATAGGATTTAAGCAACCAATGATAGTCAGGGTCATTGAATTCCTGAAAAACCAAGGGTGCCCACTAGTTGTAGGTTTCAATAACACCATTGGGGACTTTCCATTTAACTTGATATTTAAAAATGGCCAGTGGGAGTTTTTAACAGACTAAATCAATGTTGAAAGCAAAGTGCTATTAAAACCATGGATAAACATTGATTTTAGGCTTCAGGTCCTTTCAGGAACTATTCTTGGGGAGGCTTCTAACACCTCATTCTTACAGTAAGAAGGGACTGCTATGGTTACACGTAAGACTGCATACAATAGTTGTCACAGTCGGCTTCTTGCCTATCTTATTGCTTTATTGCATTTTTGAAATCATGTAGCATTTTCTCAGTAACCACATTAGGATTAAAAAAAAAAAATCTCTTCAGGCTTTGTGGCCTCAAGCGGCATGCATACCTAATTTTCAATAGGGCTGTAATTTTGGGCTATGTGACAGGCAGCAAATCTTATATTTTGAACATTCCATTAGTGTCATTTCTGAATCCATCATCACTCAACTTATGTCTACTGAAATATGTTTTGCTGATCTAGACATAAATGGGCTGTGAATTGTAGCTACAGATGGCTCAGAAACATACTTTATAGTGAGCTAACTTTGAACGACTGGAGGAAAATTGACAGAAATACTATAAGGAGAAATTGTATATCACTTCAATAATGACAGAAATAAACTAGAATCAAAACAACAGGAACAATAATAACTTGCTTCCCAACAAAATTTTTAGCATCCACCCAATGTATACTAAAATGAGGATGGACATTTCAAGCAGAAAATATGAGACATTCCCATTCTCCAATTGTTGAGGATTTTCTGGCTAGCTATGGGTTGGCAGGATTTGAGAGGAAATGTGCTCTCAGAAGTGGTCTACGATGGGGAAGATCAGTGTGTGAAATTGAGCCAAAGACTTTGACAGGAGCTAGGATCCTGCTGAATAACGTATATAAATGCCTCATCCAGAGGAACAGAGCTCAATGGTAAGTGAGAGGCAGCGCTCTATTTGAGAACCAGATTGTTAGCTGATACAGAATGTGAAGAAGTGAAGACACATGACCAAGTGTTATGGAGAAGTATTTAGCTGGAGAATGTTAATAACAATTACTTAGAAAATTGTGTAACTGATTTAAATATTATTGGAATGGTACTTCGAACAAGTTCAAAAAATTCACCAATAATCATTTTTAAATTTCTTGCAAGTAAACTGTAGGAATATTTTATATCAGTTTGCATCTCCATTTCTCTACTGTATTGACCAGGTGGTTTTAAGATTCTTCTGTCTTGATCTTCTGATGTTTTGTGATGCTGTATCCTAAAGTCTCTTTTACTTACTTCTCAAAGTCCTTGGTGGTCCTCATCAATCTGGAAGAATTATATAATATTCAGAGGATATTTTCTCCATTTCTACTTTCTCTTTTCCTTTCTTTTGTTAGTTTAACAAATAGCACCTGGACAAATTCTCTTTGACCATTTTTTTCTACATTGTTTTCCTCTTTGCCTCCCTCTGGCACAATGTTATTTAATTATTAAATATTACAATTATGTTTTCAAATTTTTCAATTTTCTTTTCTATCCTCTGACCACTTTGTTTTTCACAAAAAAAATTGTCTTTCACTTTAACAACTTTCCAAACAACTGTGGGGAATGGAATTTAATTTATGTAAGCATTTCTTCAGCTTTCTTCTTGTTATCTGTAGTAATTATTTCTCAAGGACACAGTGACCTTGATTTTTGTTAATATTTCTGAATGAAAGTTTAGTTTTATTTGCAACTTCTGTTTGAACTGATTTCTCAGTATATATTCCTAACTTTCAATCTATCAGTAGTATTTTAATAGTGTGTACATGTTGATCAATATATAGAGGTGTGTTGAGTTTCCTCTATCATTGGGACAAGGAAACCTAACCTCATACTACCTAATGAGGCTTAGTTTGTTAAAAGACCTCTGCTCTTGATGGGACCAGCTGGCTGCTGCAGGTATTGCTAGAGCTGTGAGGTTTGTAGGCAAGCTTAGGAAAGCGAATGCAGAGACCAAAGAGAGGCAAGCTGCTGTCCACATAATTCCCTGTTCATCTAATGTGAAATGAAAATATTCTGAAGTGGCTATATAATCTTAGAAAACTTCATTTCTCCCAAGCATGCCGTCTCCAAAAACAGCTCCAGGTTTTGCCTTTAGTGAAACAGCACAGACTGAAGCACTGCATAAGGTGGGTTGAGGATGGAAAATATATAGGGCCAGCTAATCAAGAATTTTTTTTTACCACAGAGGACCTTTTAAAAGATCAAACCATTTTCTGTCCCTCTACCTACTACCACTCTCAAAAAATTATGTGTTCCAAACCCGTGAGTTTTTAAATAATACCCTTTCACCTCTCTTCTTCTATTTTCATGTATTTGTACTGGATGGCAACTGATACTTTTCTGATTATTTCCTTAATATGTATGTCTTAATTAATTTTTCAAAATGTTAGATATATTTTAGCAGCGTTTTCATGTTGATGCTCCACTCTTGCTGTTCTATGTATTCCTTGATGTTATAAGATTTTGACATTTTATACGTCATTGCATTAGGGTTTAGGGCAGAGCAGAAGGCTGATATGGTTGCCCCTTCTGCAAACATGAGCTAAAATCCTCTAGCATGACGTTGAAATATGAGGTGTCCCCCATGAATTTGTGTGAGACAACAAAAGAATTTTCAGAGGTGAAATGATCAGACCATAAGCGTTGTGACCTAATTAGTGAATTAATCCACTGATTTGGGTTAATTGTATGGTACTTGCAGGCAGGTAAAGTGTGGATGGAGGAAGTAGGTCATGGAATGCCTTTGGGGGTCAAGTTTTGTCCCTGCTGAGCAGAGCTCCCTCTGCTTCCTTGTTGCCATGCCCTTCTTCCATGATATTTGGCCTCACATTGGGCCGAGAGCCACAGTCAGCTGACCATGAACTGAACCTCTGAGACTATGGGCCGAAATAAAACTTTTCTTCCTTTACGTTGTTCTTGTCAAGCATATAGTTCACTATGATGTAAAATCTGGGGGAAAAAAAAACAAAACAAAACATGACTTTCTTCATTCATGATTGTATTAATTTCACTGTTGTTGCTTTAACAAATTATCACAAGCTTGGTGATTATAATAACTCCAATGTGTAATACTACAGTTTGGAGATGAGAAGTCTGGAAAGGGGTTTTGTGGGCCCACACAAGGTATTAGCTATACTGTGCTCCTTGTGGAGGTTCAAGAAGTAGTCCAGAGCTTGCCTTTTGTACCTTCTCAAGGCTACTCATGTTTCTTAAATACAGCTGCATCTCTTCCAGTTCTGCTTAGTTGTCATATATCCTTCTCTGACTCTCCTGCCTCCCTCTTTCCCTTATTAGAATCCCGTTGATTACATTGGGCCCACGTGAATAATCCAGGATGAACTTCTTGTCTCAAGATCCTTAACTGAATCATGTCTGTACAGCCCCTTTTGACACATAGGGTAACGTTCTCACTGGGTCCAGAGACTGTGATGTAGACAGCTTTGGGGTCATCTTTCCACCTACCACAAACATGTATAGGGTTTTATTTCATCGGCCATTGTCTAGGAACATCATGATTAATCCCTAAAGACATTCCATCTGTTATATATCATAATGTATTTAACCAATTACCTAGTAGTAATTTAGAAAACATTGACTGATTACTTACAGGAAGTCAGGCACAGTGCTAGGAAAAGAAGATAAAATGGAGGACAAATTTATAAAGTCTCTTCTGGCATGCCTTTCATTCCACTGATGGTACAGTAATAACTAGGATGTCTTTTTGTTTTTGTTTTTTCCTATTTGGTACTGAAGTCAGGGACAAGGTTAAGAACCACCCCTGAGTTGGTTTTGTTTGAGCCATTTCCAATAGTGTATGTGGTTATTATAGATGGTTTTGGACAACTGATATTCTATGACTATAGACATTAATTACTATCTCAAGAAGAAGATATAAAGAATACTCAAGAAGATTTTACATATATATGAATATGTTTGAATATAGTCCTTGACATCCCTGAAACAATCGTATCTAAATTGATGATGGAAGAGAGAGGGAGCCAGCTAGATTTCTCATAGACTAGGGTTAGACCTGATATTTTTCTCATTTTCTCATGAGGGTCAGGGTTAGACCTGATATTTTTCTTAGATTCCCTACCTTTCTTAACCAAATTTTGTGCCAGTAGAAGCACAGTAAATACTTGCTGATAGATTGGCTGAATTATCAGAAGCAGCAAATAAAAGCACTGGGATGATAAGCAAGGGGATGTCCACCTCAGGCTCTAGGGTCAGACTCCCACAGGAATCAATGATCTGAGAGCTGTTGATATCTATGGTTACTCTCTCAAGTGTCATCTTTGCAACATGAAAAGACTATAAGTTACTGAGACTTCATTTTGAACACAATTCTTTTCTGGTGAATAAATACAAGACAGAATGAACTATTCTCTGAGGTTCCTAAAAGCAAGATGTGCCTTATAACTACTGACTGTTGACGCAGAAAAACATCTAGTGTATGTATCGATTTATGATGAAAAAGGTCTTGTCTTCACAACCAGATTATTTATAGAAAGTATGTTCAAAAAAATGAACCTTCAGATTCCACTTGAAAGACATATCATGCACAGTTTTCATAGGTCTAAAGTTCAGATAATTTTAATATTGAACAGATATTCTGCAGCCCATACTGATCATTATTTATGAATGATTTCAATTGCTGGATTAAAGAATAGTGATACAGTCTGCAAAAATGTATCATTAAACCACTGAATTTAAAAGGAGAGGCTGTGAAACCCTGGGGTGCCAGGAGCAGCAACCCAATGTGCTGTGAAAACACATTAACTGGTGGGATCTGCTCCACCAGAACCATTTAATCTTGAAATAGAAATGTAAAAAAAGGAGTAAAACAAACAAAATGTAGCAGAAGTGCAGAATATTTCCTCTCTAAGAAGCACAACACAAACTGTTTATTTCAACTCTGAAAAGTATAAAATGTTCCAAAATTAGTGCAAGGGACCATTCATAGCCCCTATCCTCAAATGAAGGGAGTGCGTGCCCATGCATACGAGAGAGAGAGAGAGAGAGAGAGAGAGAGAGAGAGAGGATCTCTCCTCCACAGAAGCTGTTTCATCATCCCATTATGGTTAGTATTTCTTGATTCACAGAGGAGATATCAATATTATTTGGAATGAGGGGGCTGGGATTGTAGCTCAGCGGTAGAGTGCTTGCCTCTTATGTGTGAGGCCCTGGGTTCGATCCTCAGCACCACATACAAAACAATAAAATAAAGACATTGTGTCCATCTACAACTAAAAAAAATATTTAAAAAAAATATTATTTGGAATGTGAATAAGTAATATCCAAAATATTTCCTGCTTGCTTTGAATTGATTTCTTTTTAAATTTGTTTTCATTTTAATCATTAAAGTACATCTTATTTTTTAATCTCTTTTTACAGTGAGAAGCCCATATTTTTCTTCTAAATGTAAGACACATTCATAATTTGTGTGTACTGTTGAAAATGTTTCCATTCTGGAAATGGATGAAGAAAAATAAATCTTATTCTTGTCTTATTTTTGCACAATAGGGGTTCTAGTAACCAGAACTAGTGAAACCAACCATGGTAGGGAGCTTCATGCTACATTAAATTCTTGTTCAATTTATATAGCGTTATGATGCCAGCCAAGGTATTACCACTTTTCTCCAAATTAACATTACAAGCTTTGAGTAGAGCCAACCTTGACAATGTCCTACTGTAATTGTATGATGGATATCTCAGTTCTGTTTGTGATGCTATAAAGAATGACCTGTTTATAGCAGCTCAATTCACAATAGCTAAACTGTGGAACCAACCTAGATGCCCTTTGATAGATGAATGGATAAAGAAACTGTGGTGTATATACACAATGGAATATTACTCAGCAATAAAAGAGAATAAAATTATGGCATTTGCAGGTAAATGGATGGAGTTGGAGAATATCATGCTAAGTGAAGTAAGCCAATCTCAGAAAACCAAATGCCAAATGTACTCGTTGATAAGTGGATGCTGATCCATAATGTGGGGAAGGTCATGGGAACAATGGTGGAACTCTGTTCACAGGGATGTAAGGGGGGAGGGGGCATGGGGACAGTAAAGGTGGTGGAATATGATGGTCATCATAGCACTAACTTTATGTATGACTGCATATATGTTGTGATTCTATACAACTTACAACTAGAGAATTGATATGTTATCCTCTATCTATGTACAATGAATCAAATTGCACTCTGTTATCATGTAAGCCTAAATAGAACAAATAAATAAATTAAATATAGAAAAAAAAAAAAGGAATGACATAACACTAGGTCACTTATAAAGAACAGGCCTTTACTTTCCATAGTTTTGGAGGTTGAGATGTCCAAGATCAAGGCCCTGGCAGGTTAGGTGTCTGGTGAAGGTTGCTGCTTCCAGTATAACGAGTTGTTGCTGCATTCTCTAGAGAGGATGGGCATGTATGCTTATAAGGGAGAAGGCAGGACAAGGGATACTTGTGTTTCTCCAGGAGAGACTTGTTCACTTTTATAACAGAGGATATTCCATTTACAAATGTCCCCTTCATTATGTAATCACCTCCCAAAGGATATACTTAATACAGTTGCAATGGATTTGATGTTTCAATATCAAATTAATAGAGGACACTGCCATTCAAACCATAGCAATAGCCTTCTGTTCCAAAGGTGATGCCTCCATAGTGGTCTAACCTGAGAAAGGAAGCTGCCTCAAGTACTTATATTGGGTGAACTTTTGCAGGGAATTGGTTATCTACAAACTGAAGAACTGATATGTGAAAAAGCGTAAAGTTCTCCAGAAATTTGCATCTGAAGTCATTATATTTATCCTGCCGTGATTTCCCTTAGCTAGAGAAACAGAGTATAGGTATTATTGGAGACCTGGGGGAAGATGGGATAGACACACAAAGGGCTTGTTTCGTATGATCTGGGACCACAAAGATGCAGCCTTGGCCAGAGAAGCCTCCTGAGGACCCGAGGATAAAAGCATGACAAAAATATCCTGTATTTTATCATCAGTCCTCCAGTTTTCCACAGAGCCTATTGTTGGTAAATCCTGGAGAGACACAAACAATCTGATACTAGAGCTAGGCAAATTAAGTCATCAGGAATTTGGTGCCTTGCTAGGAAGTGAAGAGCAAAGGATGGTGAGAGAATGGATATGAGGACAGTTGATCATTACTGGAATAACTTCTATGGAATCACTTGTTCTTATAATCTATTTGGTTCTTTGATCTATAACATCTGTCCCTCCTTCTGGAGGAATATTTCCTCCACTTCTTGCTAATACCAACCCTCAATTCTAACCCCCATTGCTGTATAAACAAGTCATTTAGAAAATGTGTTAGAAATTTATGAGCCTATGTGAAGCACAAAAATTTATTTATTTTGGTACTGGAGATTGAACTCAAGGGCACTCGACCACTGAGCCACATCCCCAGCCCTATTTTGTGTTTTATGTAGAGACAGGGTCTCACTGACTTGCTTAGCACATTGCCATTGCTGAGGCTGGCTTTGAACTCGTGATTCTCCTATCTCAGCCTCCCTAACTGCTGGGATTACAGGCTTGCGCCACCGCGCCTGGCTCACAAAAATTTATTGACAAAGATTTATAATGATGGCTATAAAAAGGGAAGTCATGTATTTGTTGACCAATTAATTGTGTGAATATTCTTAGTGTCTAGTATCTTCTCTTTTTATTCAGGTCCAGGAATCTTATCCTTGTGTCCTTTGATTTTCAAAGACACCATGTCTTTCTAATTTTATCATCCATTCATGCTGCCCATGAATGCTGGCTCCCAATGACCCTCTCAAAGACTGTTACTGTGTACTGTTGATGATAGTTAAGTTTTATTCAGAGTATACAGGAAAATGTGAAAATGTACAATAATTAATTTTTTAGTCATGTTAATTGGACTATTCTATGTTATTTTATAGCATTATCATGGAATAATACATCTTCCAAAGCATCTTCTCTAAAGTTTTCAGGTCATGACCATTGTGCTCTTGGTGCATTTTTCAATTTAAACTGTACCCATGTCTTTAATAAAGACCACCAAAAAGAACAGTAGACAAGAATGTCTGTGCCTTGTTTAAAGGCCAAAGATCAGCCTGGGAGAGGTTGGAAATCATCACTTTGATTGAAAGGATGTATTAGCATTAGGAAACCACCACTTTCAATCATCTTGGAGGAGATAATCCTGCCTACCTGTATTAGTATCCTGTGGCTGCTATTAAAACGGTACCACAAACTAGGGGCTTAACTAAAGAAGTTCATTGTCTCACAGTTCTGAAGTCTAGATTTGGTTCCCTCTGAGGATTGAGGGAGAATGCATCCATACCAAACCCTTGTTTCAAGCATTTTGCTAGAAATCTTTTGGTGTTCCCCAATGTGTGCCTACATAATTCCAATAGCCATTTAACACTCCCCCAGTTTCTCTGTCTCTAGGTCCAAATTTCCCCTTTATATAAGGACACAGTCATGTTATTTAAATGGCCTAAGGACTTCAGTGTAAAGTTAATTTTCTGCAAAGCTCCTATTACCAAACAAGGTCACAATCAAAGCACTAGAAGGACTAAAGGACTTCAACATTTTGTGGGAGACAAAATTTAATCCATAACACTATCTTTTGAAGACTGCCTAATGTCTGGGATGGCATGTGGGAAATGGTGCAAGTACCACTGGTATGAGTGTTGGTGGTAAATATTCCCCACCCCCACTGCCATTGGGTGTCACATAAAGGAAGTTGCACCATGGTTGGAAATGGATAGCAGAGAGTCACAGAAGCCCACACATAAAGTTTAAACCTAAGAGTTAGCTGTGGGCTATTAGAGGACATGAATTTTGAACTAGTTCTTTAAAATAAGTGAAATTCATGTAGAATCATAGCTTTAACACCGTTTTGGAATTCTAATGGTACATGGTCCTGTGATGGAATATTTTTTCTTCAATTTTGTGGTGTTATGGAAGTAATCTCCAATTTTAAAATTTTTAAATTTTAGTTCTTATTGCTTCTTTCCATGGGAATATCTATGGTTATATGAACTGGTTTATCTAGAAAAGTCATATACAAGTATCTTCTTATTAGGAAATTTAAAAACTAAAGTGTTGCCATGCACATATTGTTAATTACACGATGTCCAGTGAAATATGAGAAGAAAATTATTGTTTAGTTTCATGTTGTATTGAAATCTGTGAGAATAAGCAGACATTTCTGAGAATAGAATTTAAAAAAGAAGAAAAGAAAGATGATTCCATTTACAGCATAATTAGTAAGTAAAGTGATCATTTTTATTTTTCCAGTGTTTATGACAGCATTCTCAAAAATGGTCTCCTCTAGGAATATGTAGCTGGATACTGTGGGTTCTGACCTAATGCATGGATACATTAGAAAAAGCAAAGCAGCTGCATAGATTTTTTAATTCCAATGATGTTAAAAATTCCTCATTGAAGAAAACTTATATGGAGAAGTACTTTAAAACTATAATCTCTGACTTTAAGTACAAGTTAAAATATATTTGAAAACCTTACTCTCAGAAGATAGGTTTTTCATTAGGAAAGAGATCATTGAAATAATGTTCCAGTATCAAAGTATGTGAAATTTCAATTCTAAGGAGAATAAATGTACAATAAAGAACTTATCTACTATTAGTAAGTTTGAAGGGAAAAAGTTTCTTTTAATGAAGAATTATTATTTCACTAAATGTATCATAGTTTGGCTAAGTTTAGTTTTTAATTCAGTGATAATTTGGCTTTAGAATTTTGAGTCTTATCATTGTCTAGGTAAAAGAAAGGATGGGTAAAACATCTATCAACAACTTTTTCCTATATTATGGCTTCATGATACATTTTTGTCATGGGACTGCAGTATGGTTCTCAATATTTTAAAATCTGGATATTGATTTTATCTGTCTATCTAGGGATGTTCATATGTTAGCATATTCATTAAAATAACAATAGACTAATTTGAAAGTCAGAAAGCAATTTATAGCTGTATAGGGAGACATTCAGATGTTTAACCATCCTCTTTTTTATATAGTCATTCAAAGTTGCTGTGGATTCCTGCATTAAGAATTAAGTTTAATATGTTTATCTTGGCGGATAATAGAGGACGATCTTATCACAAATATTTTTCTACACTTATCTCCTATTACTTCCCTCCATTCCTGCTATGTTCCAGAAAATTTTCCAGCTTTATATTATCCTGTTTTTATGTATCAGCTATCTACATTATATCCTTCAATTAAAGTGCTAGTCTCCATTGTAGAGCTGTTAAAATCTTTTTAGGGCCAGCGCTTGTTATCTTATTCATAAAACCTTCTTCAAGCCCACCTTCTGTTTCCAAATGCCAAATAATAATTATTATCTCTTTTTTATATACCTTTACTTAAAATTGTAGCTATATTCGTTTTTTAGTTATTTTCCCTTTGTGTATGTACTTTGAAGGCAGAAAATAATATATTTCTTCTTGCAAAATGGTCTTCCATTTAGCATTTTCTCAATAAAATAATGATTTTATTGAACATTAAAAAACAGATGTTAATATTTATACTAGTTAATGAGTTTTAAAATTGATGAAAAAAATCTGACCACAGAAATTTAAACAGTTTTATGAACAGCATTAATAAAATCTGGTAGTTTGATTCAATCCTCTACACCAAAAAGAAATATTTGACAAGCAATTTCAAACATTTGCCTTTCTTATTCTTGAAGTACCAGCCAATATATCATATAATGCTTGGCTCATAAGTATGTGCTCAATAAATGTTACATGAATGCATGCCAATGTCAAACTCTGGGTTTTTGGTTCTCTCTCTCTCTCTCTCTCTTCCCTACTAGACTTCAGGCATGCCTTTGCAGTCTGCTGACACTACATATAAGAGGTAACAATTAATTAGGTCACAGTTTATCTTACACTGGCTTTATTTTAGTCTCTTTAATGAGATTTGAGCAGCACCCTTGTGTAATCATTTTCACATTTAGAAACCATCTGTTAGAATGGGTCACTTCTGCAGATGGCTAATCTCATTAATTTGTGTTGAATTTTTTCAGCTTCAATAGCAGACTGAAATTCTTCCACAACTTCCCAACCTTTGGAGAAACACATTTGGAGTCTTCAGAAATCTAAGAGCTAAAGAAGGAACTAATTGTATTCTAATTTATCTGCAAATTTCTTTTACAATAAGAATGATTCACAGCATATAAAGTACAAATCAAATTGACTCATTTATATAGCCTATTGTTACTCCCCGTGGAGAGCCAGCATGCCATTTAGAAAGGTGGTAATATGAGCATTAATTAGTATTGACTCAGATGTTGGCTTGTGACAACTGTTCCTCCAGACGTTACATAGGATGAATCCTATTGAATTTCCATGCTCCTTCATCCAATCTTAAACATCAATGACAGTAGAGTTTGAATCCTGAATGAATGTATATCCACAATTATCTGTTAAGAAAAATATTTGGCAAGCACATTTTCAGAAAATTTGCCTTTCTGTAATGATTTGAACAGTAGTATTATTGGAAATAATCCTAAGTTGTATATTTTGCATAAAGAGTACAGATTGTTTGCCCATAATAGTAAACTAGAACATTCAAGGGTCCTAGAGAAGGAGGGATACCCCAATTATATGGGGCTATGTAATTGGGGTTAACCCATGTAACATTATATTACAAAAATATTTCCTTCATAAAATTGAAAAATTATCATCATAAATGTCAATAACACTATGGAAAGGGTTCACTAAATATTAGAATTAAAGGAACCTTAGAGACCCATCCCTTCACTTCACTTTTCACTGAGGAAATTAATACAGAAAGGTACTGTGACCTATACATGATCAAGCAGCTAATTAAAGAAGTCAGTCTGGAAAGATTCTCTTAAAACTATTTTCATTTAAATTTCATCACTTACTATCTATTTTCTATGTTTTTGGATGGTTGAGGGGCTAGGGCTCCTCAAAATGCATGAAATAATTATAGAAAAAAAATTATATCTGAGTCTAGAGAAAACTTTCCCGTCTAGAGTTTTTCTTGCCCTACAAGTTACTAATATGTACTAGCTAATTAATCAGCCATACATTGTACTTCCATTATGTATAGCTAGTGCGTTTCCCTTCTTAAAATAAAATGGGTAGAGTGAGAAAGACATTAGCAAAAGGAATTATATAGTCATTGTTTTGTGTGATCGCATCAATGTACAGGACAGACAGATAATGTGGTTTAGGTTTTAGTTCTGCCCTACGTGGGACATTGTCAATCTGGCAGCAAATGGATAAGAACAATGGCGAGATTACCTGTTGGCTCTTGAGGGTTCTCTATATGTGGTATTCTGCTCATATTTTCTTGGCTAAATCAGACCACAAAGTTGATACTGACTTCAGTGGGGTAAGCAGTGCCCTTTCATCTCTCCATCCCTGCATGAAGAGGAGCACTGAAAATCACAGGGCTGGGCCTGAAGAATGAGGTAATGGAGCAAACCCCACCAAGAGGAAGGGCAGGCAGCAAATACTTTTTTTCATACCTTTGTTTTATTTATTTATTTATTTATTTATCTATCTATTTATTTATTTATTTTTAAGTGGTGCTGAGGATCGAACTCAGTGCCTCACATGTGAGAGGCAAGTGCTCTACCATTAAGCCACAACCCCAGTCCCAGGCAGAAAGTATTTGAGAACAACTATAGAGTCAATTTCAGAGTCCAGAACTACAACATATTTTTTAAAGTCATCTTTAAATAGTATCTAATAAGGGTTTAGACCATTTAAGCCTTAAGAATTGGTTTCTATCAATTTCCTAATTAATTACAGAAAAAATGTTCCAAATGCATATTTTTAAAATTGAAATCAAATAATGGTAGAATAGAGCAAAGGAAGCAAGGCAACAAAGGAAGAGGGAAATGAAGGCAGAGGAAAGGAGAGAGAGAAAAAAATTAGAGAGAGAGAGAAGAGGAAAAGTTTTCACAGATGTTGCAGGTGACTAAGGTTTTTTGTTCCTCTAGGATCCAGCCACTTTCCTTAGATGTGGAGTTTTCAGTGCTTAAACCAGGAAAGCCTAGACAAATTGGGATGGATGGTTTCTGTATTTGTACATGACTTTCATGAAGAAACAATATTCACAGAGAAGTAGCATGAAGGAGAGTGAGTTTGCCTGCTACAATTTCACATATGATAAAAGAAGACATAATATTCTTGGGTCAGAGACAAAGGCCTTAGTCTTACCCCAAGTCCCAATCCCTGTACAGTGATTGGTAAAATGTAAGGGTTTCTTTGCAACAGACAAGAAACTCTGAGCTTGGAAAACCCAGAATATCATTAAATTTATTTTTAACTGATACATGGAAACAAAAATTATTCATATTACTGGAGAACCAAGTAATGTTCTGACATACATGTGTACACTTCTTAATGCTTAAAGCAGGTTAAACATGTCCATCTCCTCAAACATTTATCATTTCTTTATGGTTAAAACTTTCAAATTCCTTTCTTTCACCTTTTTACCTTTTGGAAATATATATACAATGTATTATTGTTATCTATAGTCATCCTACTGTACAATAGCACTGAGACTTCTTGCTATTATCTAATGGTAACTTAGTACCCATTGATCACCCTTTCCCATTCCCTATTCCACTCTCCAGCTTCTGGGAACCTCCGTTCTATTCTCAATGTCTGTGAAGTCAACTTTTTAAGATTCTACAAAGGAGTGAGATGATGTAGTACTTGCCTTTTTGTGCCTGCCTTATTTTACTTAACATAACATCAACAGTTACATCCATGTTATGGCAAATGACAGCATTTCATTTTTTTTTTAGCTAAGTAGTGAATATGTCCCATATTTTCTTTATCCATTATCATTTCTTGGCCACTGTGATTAGTGCTATAGCGAACAAAAGTCTTTTGAAGAAACAATTGTCTTTTGAAGGTACTGCTTTTATTTCCTTTGTATATATACCCAGTAGTCAAATTGCTGGATCATTTGATAGTTAGTTCCATTTTAAATTTTTTGAGGAACTTACATACTGTTTTCCACAAGGGCTGTACTAATTCACATTTCCAACAAGTGCTCTCTTTTTTCCATGTCTTTGTCAGCACTTGTTATTTTTGGTCTTTTTAATAATAGTATTCTTCCAGAGTAAGGTAAGAAGCATCTCATTGTGGTTTTGATTTGCTTTTCTCTGATGAGTAGTGATATTGAGCAGTTTTGCCTTTATCTATTGATCATTTGTATTTCTTCTTTTGACAAAAGTCTGTTTAGGTCCATTGCCCATTTTTAAATTGGGTTATTTGTTTTTTTGCTATTGGGTTTCTAGAGTTCCTTATGTATTCTCCATGTCAGCCCCTTGACAGATGTATGCCTTTTGAATATTTTCTTCTATTCTGTAGGTTGTTTCTGCACTTTATTAATGATATCTTTTGTTCTGCAGAAGTTTTTTGCTTTCATATAATTTCATTTATCTCTTTTTGCTCTTGCTTCTTGTTCTTTGCAGGGGCTTGTCTGAAGATTCTCTGCACATTCCAATGTCTCGAAACACAGCCCCTGTTTTCTTCCAGTAATTTCATAGTTTCAGGTGTTTAAGTCTTTAAACATTTTTGACTGATTTTTGTAACTGGTGAGAGGACCTATTTTTATTCTTTTACCTATGATTATCAATTTTCCCAGCACCATTTATTGAAAACACTCTTCTTTGTCAAATGCATGTTCTTTGCACATTCATTGACAATCAATTGTAAGTGCAAAAGTCATTGTGTTCTGTTGGTTCATATGTCTGTATTTATGCCAAAACTGCAGCATTATAGTATATTTTGAAGTTAAGTAGCATAATGGCTCCTCTTGTGGAGAACTTTTAAGCAGACAAAAATCCAGTTGTTATTTCTTCAGAGAAAAACTGTTTTTCTTACATTAGTCAGTTAGCATGTCAATCCTTTTCTCTGGGTGGAAATATCATCACTGCCTTTCAAGGCTTTCTGCTAAAAAATGTTTATAAGAATCTAGTCCAGAATAAAGATAATTAGTGTTTCTATCAGCAAGACACATAGAAATGGGCCAGACCCATGGAGAATTGTCTCCTAACAGTTTTGATTTCTGTAACTATTAAGGGATGTAGCTCAGCAATTTGATGGGATATTGGGAGAGAAAAGTCAACATTCTGTCTTCCATACTTTAATTATTCAAGATATATATATTGCAAAACTAGCATAAATAAGAGCTATACTAGAAGTTAGGACAAGAGTGTAGGAAAATAAAATGGCCTTTAGGCATCTATAAATGGATAATATAAATATATTAGAAGAGCTTATTTTTGGATCCGTAGTATGTGGAACAACTAGAGTTATATGCTTACAGACCATTGTTCAAACTGACTGTCATCCACACAAAAGTAGTGGAAAGACAGTGATACTGTGCTTATCTATAAAAACAGTAAAGACTACTTCCAGGTCTGCCTATATATTGCTCAAATGTAAGAGCAAATCCTACAAATATAGGTAGGCTTCCTATTTTCTCTGTCTCAGAGGCACTTCTGGGAGACTGGAACATGGACTGTCAGTCCCATGAGTATAGACTCAATACCTTCCTTCCCGTCATGTGCAACCTTCACAACTAAACTTTGGCTGTTCACTTTCCGAGACAACACCTTCAGCTGTCCACAGACTCTCTTGTTGGCTTTTAATAAATAGGAACATTGTTGTGTGCTAGAGTTCTTTTGTATCTTTTGAATTTCTAGTTTTAACGTGATTTTTCATCTATTATTAGACACAACATATAATAAGGCAGTGGTTCTCAATCACAGGCAGTTTTTACCTCCGTGCCCCATACCTCACGGGACATTTGACAGTGACAGTATCTGGAAACATTTTTGGTTGTCAAACTTGCTTTAATAATGGAGACATTTTGTTTGTCATAACCTAGTGGGTAGAGGTGAGGGAGGGCAGAAAATGCTACAGTACATAGAGTCTCCCACAGCAAAGAAGCATCTGGCCAAAAGTTTTGCATATACTTAGCACTTATAATTAAATTAAATATTTATTTTCACTCTATCATGTGAGCATATATAATTGTTCTCACGTGTCCTTTTGTTGCTTCTTTCACCATTGGTTTTGTGTGTGATTTGATAAGAAGGTATTGTAGATTTCTTTGCACTTAACTTTTAACCAGTAAATCAGAAGAAAAATTGTCTTTTATTTGAAATTGATTTAAAATATGGAGGAATTTGTACTATTGTATGTTTGGCCAGTAAAACTTTTTTTGCTTTCCATTTTAGTAAGAATGAAGTACTAAGTTTGAGTCAGGAAGAAGTTCATGAGGTGCTCACTTTAAGTGGACCTTAAATTTTTAAAAATAGACTTAAAAAAATAGTCCTGAATTCTCGATAACCCAATATAATTTATTTGCCATATGAGTTGCTTTATGATCTGCTTGTGTACGCTGATGCTTTAATCATTAAATGTTTCTTAAGTCATCATATTTTATCATGGAGCACCAAAATCTTTAAAATGTATTCCATTCAGCATGTATTTGGTCAATAAGTAACCAAGGAGCTATTGTATTGGCAGATGAAACCAACAAAAATAAAATTCAAGCATAAAGTTTTTATGAATGGCTTAGTATGTCTGGCTGTTTAGAGTCAATAGTCGTGCGTCCCAGTGGTGACTACTTTGGGAAGGTAGAGTTTCATTGTGTTAATCTACTTAGACAACAATCTAATTGCCAGTCCTTCTCCTGAAGCAATAGGTTTCATTTGAATCTGACATTCCATCTGTTAATCTCCTTGAAATTTTAGATAAACAAACCGAAAGAAATCAATCACTACCCCACAGCATGTTCTTTGAATTTCAGAGATTCTAGGAGGCAACAAAATTGAGTGTGATCACCAATCTAAAACTGCAGTTCAATTACATGGTAGGAAGAGAATAGAAAACATAACATGAGTTATCAGTATTTAAATGCGTATATGTGTGTGTGTGTGTGTGTGTCCGTTTGTGAATGATTTTCAAACTCTGGAACCAGTATGTTTAAATTTCCCAAGTTGTGGTAACATTTTGGAAATTGTAGTCAATACTGTTAGTGTCCTACCCAGATCTCATCTCCAGGGGTGGACCCATCCTTAGCAGTTGGGAATATTGCCTGCTCACAACTCAGAGTGACATGTTTGCAAGAGAATCTACTTAAAGCCAATGGGTCCTGCTTTGTCAGGAGGCCTCCACAAGGAGTCCCCCATGGCCATGTCTGAGTGTCCCTGGGATATGACAGTTGGAACTCCCCCTTGCATCTAGGTGTACTGTAGAGTATAATTGATGTAGATATCAGGGTTGAGCAATTCTGTAGCAGAGACCACGTTCTTGCTGAGGTTCCTGTCCTCCACTAACCCACTTTCCTTGCTCTCTTCTCCTGAAAGTATTCCTGTAATTAATCAATTTCTCTCTCTCTCTCTCTCTCTCTCTCTTTCTCTCTCTCTGTAACCCAGAGGTACTTAACCACTGAGCCACATCCCCAGCTTTTTTTATAATTTATTTAGAGAAAGAGTCTGGGTAATTTACTCAGGCCTTGCTAAATTACTGAGACTGGCTTTGAATTTATAATCCTTCTGTTTCAGCCTCCAGAACCACTGGGATTACTGGTGTGGGACACAACATGCCCAGCTAATTGATCTCTTTAATAAGAATCCCTCTCAGGCTGTATTTCTTGAGAACTATACCTAAGCTCTCAAAATATCTGCTAATAGAAAGAGGGATATTATTTCTTTATTTGTTTGTTTATTTATTTATTTTTGTTTGTCCTCAAGAAAATCCCAGTAATTAATGTTTATGTGAATTTTATCTATGCCAAGCATTACACAAATTATTCAAACATACCATCTGAATGTATATTTCTTAAAGCACTCTAAGTTGCATTTGTTAATTTTTTTATTTTGTAGGTGAATAAACTGAAGCAAATAAAAACTAAGTTACTTGCAAAATAAAAAAATAAATTAAGTGCACATTATTCATGTGCATTATAAGAATATGTTTTATGTTTTATTGCAAAAAGTAAATTTGAGACATAAATGAGTATTTAACTGGCCTTTTTTAAGATACCAGTTATGAGGAGAGAATATGCAGTAAGTATCATGGAAAATAATAAGATGGATGATGGATTCAGGTAAATTAATGTGAGTGTGTGTGTGTGTGTGTGTGTGTGTGTATGTATTTACTGGCAACGGAGGTGGTGGAGATTGCTTGTTATTTTTTGAAGCCATCACTATTAAGATGACATAAGGACTGAGGCATGAAACAAATTAGAGAAGGACTGATTTCTGCAGACATCTTGAATAAAGGCATTTCAGGCAATGAAACAGCAAATTCAAAGACCTTGAGGTGGGAGCAGTTCAAATATGTTTGGGGGAGCATAAAAATGTTGCCTAGGCTTTGGCAAAGGTAAAACGGATGAGTATGAGGACAGAGAAGATGTTTTCTTTAGTATGGGGTACACTTCAGTCACACGGTGAGCATAACAAGGATATACCTTGTCTTCCATCTTGTATGGGTCCCTCAGATGACTGTACAATTTTGAGGCAAGCAAAGAAGCAAACAAAACACTTAGGAGATGCATAGATGATTATAGTCATTCAGGACAGATAAAAGAAATTAACTTGGGTTAATGTGGTATGGATATCTCAAGAAGAGATCAGATTCTAGATACACTTTTTTTTATTTGTATAAAGAGTTAAGCAAAAATTAGTTTTTCCTAGTCAGCTCCTTGATACTTTATTTGAGGGAGGCATCTGCCACCCTTCTTAATAACTTTTCTTGGCCTGTTATGTGAAATATAGAGCTCAGGTTATGACTGACTGCCAGGATTCCAGGCAAGAAAGAAGAAACTCTGCATAATAAAACGAGAGGAATTAGCACCTGGGGTATGGGGCAGGTAGGGGTTTAAGAAAGAGATCAAGTTTTGGAGAAGAGAGCAGATGACAATGCAGATTGTTACACCAGGGATTCCTCCCCACTGTTTCCTAAACCTTCAGTGTTCCTAAAACATTCTTGAGGTGATTGAATTTCTTGTGGAGAGGCAGCTGTTTCAAAACCAGGCTGTCAGGGATGAAGCTGAGGCAGCATCAGGGACCACACAGTGGGGAGGCCTCTAGCAGACCAGGGGGTGTATTTGAAACTTAAGAAACACTCAGTGAACTGAGTTCATTAGTCACTTTGTTAGACAGCTCACCACCAAATCCCATAGAAATCTCACACAGGAATATGCCTTTGTGGTTCTATTGTTCATATTATAGCAAAGACACATGTTTTTCTAGTGGGCATTTATAACTGAATGCTTTATGTTCTAAACTTTCTGATTCCATTTCATACCATGCTCATAATTCTATCACTCTTCACTGTCCCCGTCTCTCAGCCATGGAGGGAATTCCACAGAGCAATAGGAAGGAAGTTCCAATCACCTTTTCTCTGAAATTGGACTCTAGGAAAAAATTGTGGCATGGAAATAAATGCAGGCTACCACCTGAAGCACTGAAGCAAGAAGCACCAAATTCACTGAAGGGAGTGGGGATTGAGGAAGCTTCCATATTAAAAATTCTAGGGAATATTTGTAAATATCTAGATAATACATATAAAAAATAGCATTATTTTGCATTGTTCACTTGACATCTTTTATTAAGATAGAAGGATATTTACACAACTAAATATAATAACTGCCAAAGTATTTTAAAAAACTGTATATTTTTGAGGTATTCTCTAAGAAATGGGTGATATGAGGGAAAATGAAGTTTATTGCATGCCCATGTCTAAATGTATAAAATTTCAGCTTGACACTTATTGAGCAAAATTAAGTGACAAATCTAGTTAATTTTTAACTGCGATTTGCTGTCATATGCATGAATTTAATCAACTGTAATACAGAGTATAATATATCTTATATAATCTTATATTTCTACAGAATTTACAATAGATCGTGATTGTGAGGGAAAAAAGAGTTTTTAAATTATTTCATGAAAGTTTCAAAAGTGCTTGATATTGGTTTGCTTTTAAATGAGACATCATACTATAAGGAAAATTTTATTTTTATGACATTTAAAAAACAGCAGGCATTTAAAGTATGCATAAATTCCAGTCATGTTTATGTTGATTTTCTCAGTGAAATCCAATATCACAATCACATCATCAAATAATGAGATTCAAGAAAGTGTTATTGCTAAAACAGGTAGCTCAGTAGGATCAAAATTAATGGAAAAGAGTACAAGTATTGTTTTCCAATAATACCAAGAATGTAACAAATAACCTTAGCAAAAGGATAAAATGATATACATTATAAATGATTTTAATTTAAAATAATAAAATGTCTTTCCTATTACCTTTAAAATGATATATCATATTTTAAAAGTCACAGCAGTAGCTTCAACCATCTTAAAAAATAGCAGTATTATTTATGTACTATAGCACACAAGGAACTTGGTGGGCAGTCTGAGACTATTTCAGCTGCTCTGTGCATTGTAACTTCTTTTCACAAGAAGATGCCAATTTAATGCTTTACCATTGCAAAACCATTTAAGTAGTTGTTCTATTTATATGCACAGATACATTTACTGTCAGTGGGATGAACAAAATTTGTTTTATTACAATTCTACTAGAGGAGAAAAGCGAAATAAAAGTGCCTAGAAAAATCTTATCTCTTGTTAATATTTTTTCATATGTATATTACACAGTAGGAGTTGGACTACTTAATATTTGACCCTGCTAAATTTTATATTCAACTGACCCATTCAAGAGTTCCTACAATAACCAAAATGCAGAACTTAAGAGGTCATAATAGACTCTCTAATTTAAAAGATATGGAGAATTATTATAAATGTATCATGTGCTGGACACACTAGTTTTCTTTTGTTTATAACAATTACAGTTTTATACTGTTACTTGATTTCTTTATATGCTCAGTGGCCTTAAACATGTCATTTCATTTCATTACAAGTGGAAAACATAATTAACAAGGCATTATAAAAGATTGTTAAGTCCACTGAACAAAAAAGAGAAGGTGAATAATGTAGATAAGTTTTCCTGTTAGATTTTATTTCCTTTTGCATTTATTTTATATAGATACATGTATGCTAATGTTTATACACTATATGTAAATTTATAAGAAATATTAAATGCTCATGATTGACAAACCTAAGTATGAAAAACTGCACTGCTCTTTTAGAAAGGATTTTTATGTGTTATATTAAATGTTAATGTATAATGTAAATTATATTTTATCTAAGTAAAAATGTATAAATATGTAAATGTATTAAATATGTAGATGTATTCACATATAAACATTATATGTTATAAAGGATAAAATAAATATACAGCAGATATATTAATATATTAAAATATATATTTTAATAAATATTAATGCTATACAATATGTTTATAATATATTTTATAGCATACATTTTATAATATATTTGGTTTAGATATGAGATGTCCTCCAAAAGCTCATATGAAACAATGAAAGAAAGTTCAGAGGTGAACTGACTGGATTTATAGAGCCTTAACCTAACAATGCTTTAATCCTTTGAATGGATTAATGGGTGGTAACTGTAGGGGGATAGGATATGACTAGATGAGATGGGTTACTGGGCGTAGGATTAATATTTTGTCCCTGGTGAGTGGAGTATTCTGATTGTCATATCCTTTGCTGCTTTCACCAAGCCCTTACTTAGGCTTTGATGTTCCTGATGCCTAGATGTTTGGCACAGAGCAATGGAAACAGCTGTCTATGGACTGAGGCCTCTGAAATTATGAGTCCCCAATAAACTTCTTCTCTAAAATTGCTCTTGTCAGGTCTTTTTGTCACAATGGTGAAAAAGGTGACTAAAATGAAAAACTTCATAAAACAACATCAGTACATTTTTCAACATTTGTGAGTTTTTTATTTATGAGTATTTAATTCAATAATCTCTCAAATTTTTGTATTCTTTTAAGTTTTGTATGTGTATCAGCACTAATATAGAATACATTAACAGAAATTAATGGTGGAAACAGAAAATTTTTAAAGGAAAATGAAAACAAGTCAAAGAGAAATTGAATGAAGAATAAGAGGAAAATAATTTCTTGTTTAGTAATTGTGCATAAGTATTTCACCTATTTATAAAACCATTTTCTATTTCATTTCAGAAACAGATGATTTTTGTTCATATTATCACATGGGTAAAATTTCTTTGAAAAATAGTTTAATACAACTTGCATTGTCCTAAACTATAGGACACAGTGATTTTCATTGCAGTCCACATTCTATAAAATACACTTTGCTATTTCAAAATTCAGGAAGAAGACAGGTGGATAGTAAAAAGCTAAATTGTTAAGAAAAAAATTATTTTGTGATTGGAAACCAAAAAAGCCTCTGAAGTATATGATTTTCTGTATACTTAGATGCTATAGACATAACATTTCTTAACCATTTGATCAAATGATTTTACAGAAATATAAGTACATGCGAATTACATACGTCTAACATGTTTTTGAAATTTTTTATTTGTTTTAATTAGTTACACATCACAGTAGAATGCATTTTGATACATCATATATAATGGAGTATAATTTCTCATTCTTCTGGTTATACATGATGTAGAATCACTGCATTTGTAAAGTTATATATGTATATAGGGTGATAATGTTTGATTCATTCTGCTATCCCTCATATCCCCATGTCCCCTCCCCTCCTTTCATTCCCTTCTACCTGATATAAGGTAACTCTATTCTTCCCTAGCTCCCCTCATTGTGAATTAGTATCACCATATCAGAGAAAATATTCACCTTTTGGTTTTTTGGGGTTGGCTTATTTTGCTTAGCATGATATTCTCCAGCTCCATCCATTTACCGGCAAATGCCATAATTTCATTCTTATTTAAGGCTGAGTAATATTTCATTGTGTATATGTACCACATTTTCTTTATCCAATCATCTGTTGAAGGGCACCTAGGTTGGTTCCATGGTTTAGCTATTGTGATTTGAGCTGCTATAACATTGATGTGGCTGTGTTACTGTAGTATACTGAGTTTAAGCCCTTTGGGTATAAACCAAGAAGCTGGGTCAAATGGTGGTTCTATTCCAAGTTTTTTGAGAAATCTCCATAATACTTTCCATAATGCTTGTACCAATTTGCATTCCCACCAGCAATGTATGAATGTGCTTTTTCTCCCACATCTTTGCCAATATTTGTTGTTATTTGTATGTTTGATAATTGCCATTCTGACTAGGGTGAGATGAAATCTTAAGAGTAATTTTTATTTGCATTTATCTAATTGCTAAAGGTATTGAACATTTTTTCATATATTTGTTGATCATTTTTATGTCTTCTTCTGTGAAGTGTCAGTTCAGTTCCTTAGCCCATTTATTGATTGGGTTATTTGTTTTTTGTTGTTGTTGTTGTTTTTGTTTTTTCTTTTGGTGTTAAGTTTTTTGAGTTCTTTATGTTCTGGAGATTACTTTATCTGAGGTGAGTGTGGTGAAGATCTTCTCCCATTCTCTAGGCTCTCTCTTCATATTATTGATTTTCTTTGCTGAGAAGATTTTTAATTTGAATCCATTACATTCATTGATTCCTGATTTTATTTCTTGTGCTTTAGGAGTCTTGTTGAGGAGGTCAGATCCTAAGCTAACATGGTGAAGATTTGGGCCTACTTTTTCTTCTATTAGATGCAGGGTCTCTGGTCTAGTGGCTAAGTCTTTAATCTACTTTGAGTTGAATTTCATGCAGGGTGAGAGATAGGGGTTTAATTTCATTTTGTTACATATGGATTTCTAATTTGTCCAGTACCATTTATTGAATAGACTATCTTTTCTCCAGTGAATGTTTTTGGCACCTTTGTCTTGTATGAGATAACTGTATTTATGTGGGTTGTCTCTTTGTCTTCTATTTTGTACTGTTTGTCTACATATCTGTTTTGGTGCCAATACTGTGCCATTTTTGTCACTATAGCTCTGTAGTATAGTTTAGGGTCTGGTATTGTGATGCCTCTTGCTTTACTCTTCTTTCTAAGGATTGCTTTAGCTCTTCTGGGTTTTTTATCTTCCCAAATGAATTTCATGATTGCTTTTTCTAGTTCTAAGAAGAATGTCATTGGGATTTTAATTGGAATTGCATTAAATCTGTATAACAATTTTGGTAGTATGGCAATTTTGACAACATTAATTCTGCCTATCCAGGAGTATGGGAGGTCTTTTTGTCTTCTAAGGTTTTCTTTAATTTCTTTCCTTAGTGTTCTATAATTTTCATTGTAGAGGTCTTTTACCTCTTTTGTTAGATTGATTTCAATTTTTTTTCTTTTTTGGAAGCTATTGTGAATGGGGTAGTTTTCCTAATTCCTCTTTCAGTAGATTTGTTACTGATGTATAAGAACACATTCGATTTGTGGGTGTTGATTTTATAACCTGCTACTTTGATGAATTCATTTATGAGTATTAGAAGTTTTCTGGTGAAATTTTTTGGCCTTTCTAAATATAGAATCATGTCATCAGCAAATAATGATAGTTTGAGTTCTCCTTTTCCTTTTCATATTTCTTTAATTTCTTTCTTCTAATTGCTCTGGCTAGAGTTCAAAGGATAATGTTGAATAGAAGTGGTGAAAGAGGCCATCCTGGTCTTGTTCCAGGTTTTAGAGGGAATGCTTTCAATTTTTCTCCATTTAAAATGTTGTTGGTGGGGCTGGGATTGTAGCTCAGTGGTAGAGCGCTTGCCTCGCATGCGTGAGGCCCTGGGTTTGATCCTCAGCACCACATACAAAGCAATAAAATAAAGACATTGTGTTCATCTACAACTAAAAAAAAAATCTTTAAAAAAAATGTTGTTGGCCTTGGGTTTAGCATATATAACTTTTACAATGTCGAAGTATGTTCCTACTATCCTTAGCTTTTCTAGTGTGTTGAACATGAAGGGGTGCTATATTTTGTCAAATGCGTTTTCTGCATCTATTGAGATGATCACATAATTCTTGTTTTTAAATCTGTTGATATTATGAATTATGTTTATTGATTTCCACATGTTGAACCAGCCTTGCATCCCTGGGATGAACTTGTTGAACTTTTGAAAACAGACTTTTTCAACCAGGCATGATGGCATACTGGATCACCTTATTTCTGCTTTACCTCATTTTTTTTCTTATTTTGATCTATCCAGTTACTCTTTACATACAAAATACTTATTCTTTATTATATCATTATTAAAATTGTTGAATCGTTTGAACTTATACAACATTTGCAGGTTTTTGTGTATGTTTTAATTTGTTCAATTACTTGTCTATGCTCCTAGCCCATAATTAGACATTTAATGTTTACCATTTTGTACCAGGTTCTGTGCACTTTGATGAGTGTCAGTGGAAATATTAAGAATATAACTTTTGAGATATTATTTGAAGTTTTGTTTTTTCATTCCCTTAGTCTTCTTATAACACTATCATTCCACTGATGATTTAGGCAGCAACTATAGAATCCCATAAGCACCACTTTCAAGAAGAAACTGATATTGTTGAGAACACTGTCAAAACAACATTTTGATCATTATAACAGGGTCAATTGTCCTGAAATTCAAAGGGCTTTGGAGTTTCAAGTACCCAATTCTGTGTAAAGAAAGTATAAAAAGTGGGTTTACAATGAAATACCAAAAATCTGCACACAAATTTAATCTTGAATCTATAGAATTGGAAATAATTCAGAAAGTATTTAAGAATTTCTTGAGCAGATTTGATAGAAATTCCAAAGGTGGAACACTTTTGAGAACTGGAATAATGGATTTGCTTTTAAATATTAGGTCAGTAAATCATTATCCTTTGTCTTGATGTTACCATTAGGCTAGAATTTAGGAGAAATGGGAGAAGGAAAATCTTGATGTGAATGAATGGTTATTTGACAAACATGAAAACTTAAGAAAGAAGTTATCAAACAGATTACAAATTGTCAGGATTATAATCTATGTAATCATTACCAATAAATTTGAGTTCAGGTACATAAAAACAGTAAATGAACTTACATTTTTGCAAAATATTTAGAATATGAATTTTAAAATTTTTAACTGTAAAATGGGAATCAGTAGAAGGAAACACATTCAGGAACTATGAACCATTGTGTTTGTATCTAGGATTACTTTCTTAATCTCTTCACATAGTCTCATAATGATCATTTACTTTTTAATTGTTAACTGTTTCTTATATGACTATGTCCCAAATCGTTGTCTATATTCTGATTGCTCACTCACAGGATCTAGTATCAAGTGGTAGGATTCCAATTTTAACTTATACAAAGAGACTACTAAATGGCCTTCCTTGATTCCTTCCCTATCAAATTAACTGTGATTGCATGGCTGTGTGTGGGGTGGAAAAAGGCATATGGGTTGCACATTATAGACATGGAGGCTGGCATCAGGTTATCAGGTGTTGGAAAAATTTCAAAGCAGAGGACAACAGCTGAACAAGATCTTAAGAGATATCAATTGAAATTTTATGATACCATTCTCTTCAGGGAATTGGAGAAATATTTAAGTCTGTAATAGAAAATACAAATATTATAAACATTTCAAATCATATTTGTAGCAAGGATGTGTTTTACTTCTTTTATCTTGGTGAAACTTCATTAGTGTCTCTAATCCCCAAAACAAATCCTATGAACTCAATCTTTGTTGATAGATTTTTTTTAATTTACTTATGTTAACAATGAGTTTTATTTATTTCCACACTTGATTTGAACATTTTAAAATTTATTATTCAGGCAAAAGAAGCATTGGTTCAATCATTTTGATTATAAACAATAAAAATATTAGCCTAGTTTTAAAATAATCCAAGACTTTGAGAGTCCATGTATTAACATAAATGTCATGATTGTTATATAAGTAGATACAAATACAATGTGACTTGCAACAAAGATCTAAGTATAGAAATATAGCATAAATTATTAAAATAATGAAGGACTGTGTACGTTGCACAGTGGCAGAATGCTTGACTAGCATTTGTGAGGCCCTGAGTTTCACTCTCAGTACCACAAAAACAAAGAGAAAGCAATACAAACATCTTAGTTTTACCTTCAAGCTTTATCATTAAAACAAATCTGCATAGATGAATATGTAGATATAGTTTAACTGACATGGAAATAATAATAAATCAATTTTAAATCCATATTGTAGATATATCTACAATACATAATATATGTTATAAAGCTGAAGACTTTATAATAAGAGAAGCAAACAAAGCTTAGGAAATTTCTTCCTTCATTGACACATAAGTACACATAAGAAATGATGGTGAAAAGGATAAATATAATAATTCCTGTTCTATCACAGTGATAATTTTTGGCTCTTCAAAATCTAAAATTGCAAAAGGATTGAATGTGACATATTTAAATTTTGTGAAGACCTCATGAATTAGTCTGAATTTGTATATAATATCACAAATATAAGAAAGCCATATGTATATAAGGAATAAATAATTCTGAAGTAATATTGAGAAAACAGAGGGATAGGACTACGAATCTCATTTGTGAATTTTTGTCCAATATCTACAAGATTATCCTGCAAAATCTTCAAGAAAGAGGCAATTACCTATATATCTCCACAATAAAGATAAAGCATTCAGTAGAATGAGTGATAGTAACCAGGGAGGTAAATGGGTTGTCAAACTCTGTCACCTTATCACTGAGGATTTCCTACATAAAAATGACAGGGAGGAAATGTGATGGCCTTAGACTTAAATGATAGTGGAGCAAAAAGTAGAAAAGGATAATCACCTCTATACACTGAATTTGATTCATTCCTAAGTGTGGGAAGGTGAGCTGTCTTATAGGTGCCCAAGGTGTGTAATGTTACAGGCTCAGAATAGTAAAGATGGCACATTAGTATGTTGTATTGATGGAGGGTGATCATTATTTTTCTAGAAGAATATTAATGCTAGTCCTCTTATAAAGGAAGCTTCAGAGTGGGAAACGAAATTGTGGCAGCTACCCCAAAGGGCAGCCCCAAGTTGAGGGCTGCCCCTTCTCTCAATGCAACAGACAAGTGGCATTGTTTTACCATTCTGCCAGAAAGTGAGCTCCTATGCATGAAGGTATTGCATGTCCAGGAAAAAAACTAAACACCTGGCTACAGAGTTAAAATGTGACCAGGAAAGACTAGTTAGTAGCCATTTGTATATTAGTATCTTTTTCAACTTAGTCTTGGATGAATTAGTTAGAAAGTTTATTTAAAGAGGAATGAACCCCAAATAAATATAAGCAAACAGAGGAAAGCATTAAAGAGTATGCTGAAGATAAGACATTGGTGAATACTGGAGGATGAGCAGTGGGAAAGCATATTTTTATGGAAAAATGAATACATGTGTTGGCTCCACTAAATTATTTAGGTATGTAGGATACTCCTTGTTTGTAGAAACTGTTTTAGTTAGCTTGACCAAAATACCTAGCAAGAACAACATAAAGGAGGGAATGTTTTATTTTGGCTCATGGTTTTAGAGTTGGCCACAGTTGGCCAACTTCATAGCTCTGGGTCTAAGGTGAGGCAGAATGCC